>JAMKCH010012947.1:0-108149 GCA_023653785.1 Ophioderma brevispina
ATTAATTAATCTGTAGTTGAAATAATCAAGAAAATGTAGCATTAAGTTGACAATGGCATTATGATATTCATATTGTACATTCTCACAAACACAAGCTTAATGTGTGTAAATAACATAGGAATGGCAAAAAAGGGCTGTGCTTACAGATTTGGTCATATCTGGCTTATTATTTAATCGATTTCTTTCATTTTTTCAACATTTGGAAGTATATTAGACGTGTTTTATAAAACAACACTAAATCTATGATATAGTGATTGCATTAAGGTCAAAATCATCTTTAATCCTTGCACAATTTTTTTTTTTGATTCACGTAGTACAGATCAACATTGAACAAAAAAAGTAATCAAGAAAGTAGTTTACAAAATGGTGTTTAATCAGCTTGAAATTTTTGTTACAATATTACATTTAAGTACCTTTACTGTGAAAATACCCGTCTGCCTTCAGTGGGAGGGCATGGCTGTGATAAGCTCGTGTCCGATGAAGTTTGACATTCTTGAAGCCGGTTTTCCACATAGTGAACAGGTAGAACCAGTGCTATCTGTTCGGTTCTGCAGTGACCTTCATAGCTTCTATAAAGCACACTCGGCTTCCATTCAGCACTTAACGGCCATAGCAACTTCTCAAGACTCAATTACATGTTGTTCACACTTAGTGTCAATGGTATGGTAATTTCGTAGGTACAATGTTAGAAAACTTCATAAATTTACATGAACCATTAGTAAATGCTTGCAATTTTAAGGATCTTCTTTGCGATCCAAAGGACCTTTTTGACATTTTAATCCCTTTAATTCAATAACATGAACAGATTAACAAGTAACATTTTATACCACTTTTAATAATCTGTAAAATACTATAGTTAACCACAGTTCGAGTATAGATGCCAGTATTGAACTGTAAATTTACAAAGTGTAATGTAATATCATATGGTGAAAATATCCTGTAATGTCCATTTCACAATCAAAGAAGAAAAATTACAGGATTTTATCAACAGTCATGCAAGTTTACAGTAATTTCTAACAGTGTACACTATTTTAGTGGACCACATTACACCAAATGAATATAATGACGTCCAATGAACAGGTGTTGAAAATGATTTGATATTAAAACACAAAAACCAATGTTACTACTTTAAAGGTGGGTAACCTGATTGAAAACCTTGTCCCCCCCACTATGAAAATTGAGAGTTTGGTATCAGAAGAATGTTCATATTTTTCTCACTATCCCATTAAAATTTAAGGCCTAGGAAATGTTTCCATTTGATGTTATGAACAAAAACATCTCCAAATGTGGTCAACTACATTAATTAACCTGCACACTGTCATACTGGCCAACTTAGTACACATTTTTGCTTGTAAAATCCAAACTGCTGGACCGATTTAAGGCAAAATTTGTAATCCGATGTTTTTGGTTATATGCTTCCATGTAAGAGAAAACATGAAAAATCAAACCAGGGTCACCCACCTTTAATATCAACCATGTTAAAAAAATAAAAATAATGAATTATCGATAACCAAGCATGATAAGCAAGATTCCTCACTTGGGAGGTTCCCTTCTACCTGTGCTACTCCTTGATTTCCTTCAATGATTTGCAAAAGAACTCAACACCAAGCGACTGGTTAGCACAAGCAAAAAGTAGTGATGAAAATACCCACAATTCTCAGAAAAACATTGCATCTGCAGAGTTTACTGTTGACTCTGTATACTGTTGACTCTGTATACAAAAAAATGCATGGCACAGAACCATCTTGCGCATGCACAATTACTTTGAATCAAAAAACATAAAACAGTGGTGTTTTGCACGTCATTGGTACAATCTAAATTTTGTCCCTTTCTGATATTCCTTGACATACTACCTTCACAAGAATTTTATTCAGAAAGGATTCACTCCTTCAGAAAAGGTGAAATATTGGCAAGATTTTTCTGCCTTAAAATCCAACCAAAAGATCAATCAGTCTCTTACACCAGTATGAAAGTACACACTGTGTTAGCCTTGATTTGTTGTGTTTTTACCAAGTTTGAATGTGTTGCTTGGATGGAATTTCCAAATGAAATTTGGGTATTTTTATCACACTTGAAATTTGCAAAATAATGTTGGCTGCTATAGTCAGGGACAGAATTAGCCGACCAATTGCGCGTATGTCAAGGTTTGTCAATCAGTGCGGCGCGGACTATGATTGGTTTGAATGTGCAGTATGGGTGGGGCATGTTCGAATAAAATATGATTTAAAATGTCAAAACATGCCTACAATTTTAGTCAGGTTTTCAATGCGCGGACACAACCATTCACATAAACTTTCTATTTCAATAGTAAGCTTTAAATGTTCACAGATTATTCTTCATGGCCGAAATTTGTTCTGCACCGTCAAACGCGCAATTGGTCGCCTTATTCTGTCCCCGACTATAGCGGTTTAGATTTTATTTATATCATTGCCAATAACAGCTGAAGCCCTTAATGATGCCATTGCAACACTGTGTTACAATCGTTTTTTAGCTGGAGCACTTTTTAAAATCGTAAGTAGAAATCCGGTGTATTGCCATTGCAATATGAAAATGTTATTGCCCATTTTACTCAAACCATTTAGGGACAAAATAATTTTTTTGCTAATTTTGTTTTTAGGTCAACTTCTTGATTCCTAACAAAGAGTACCATTCCCATTTTTTTATGTGAAAGACTTTAAAATGCAATGCACGCAATTCATGACTTTTACAGAAGAGGGGGCCACTTGTATTCAAAGGTGGATATGATGCGTGAACATGGACTTACAAAATGCACCCTAAACAAGTATTTCCATCAACTAAAAACATACCCAAAACAAGTATTTTTGTCTGTTTTTGCTACCCTAAACAAGTAAGCAATGCATTGTGTTGTTAATATACCCTTTATCATCTTGCTTTAAATGCTTTGCTTTACTTCCGATTTAGAGTATTTTTGATCTCTGCTTAATTAATGTGAGTATCACATACCCTATATACGTACATCACAATTTCAGGGTTAAGAAAAAAAAATACCCTTTTTCCATATTTTGCTGTTTTTGACACCATAATCAATGTACGCGCGTACATCATCTATTATCATCATCATCTTAACGTGTTTTCTTGTTCACACATCATATCCACCTTTGAATACAAGTTTCCCCCTCGCCCGGAATTTCAAACAAATTTTCAAATGACGACTTTAAATTTACTATGGGACCAACTTCCTTGTGAGCCATCTTGCAGAGTATTCTTTTCCATTGCAAGTAGTGCATTATGGGGAACAGCACAGGTCAAACTTTTAAAGGGGCATTTCATGATCCACAACCTTGTCACCCCCACTTACCTAAAAAAGTTGAGATTTTTATATCATTTGATATAGTAGTAGAGTATGTGTGCCTAATATTACTTTCTATTTATTCTCTGAAGAGTGGAGGAAATTCGTAATTTTGTGTTTACTGTCCATAAAAGGACAGAAATTACAACACAGTAGCCTATGGGCCATTGTGATACAAACATTTGCTCATAACATGAAAACGCAATTTTGGAAATAACCTTTTCTTGAGGATATCTAGTGAACAACAAACAATAAAAGTGCTGGGATCACAAAATGCACCTTCAATTAAAGGTGCATTTCATGATTCCGGGACCACCTATTTTATTCATTGTTTACCAGATATCCTTGAGAAAAGCTTATTCACAAAGTTTGAGTTGATCCTGATCTTGTGGTTTTGTGTTTAGATCTGCTTGTTTCCACGGTCTCCCCAAAATAAGGCTATGGGTCTTATTTCTGTCCGTTAACGGACGAAAATAAAAATTGCGCATTTCTTACAGATACGACCGAATTTGCACGTAGATTAGGTACACTTGATTACAAAGGCTAACGGTTCATATGATATAAAATTGCTAAACTTTTTCAAGAAAGTCGGGGATGAAGTTTGTGGAGCACGAAACTGCCCTCTAAGATAGCAGAAGATAATAGGCAATTGAATAAACTTTCACAACTGAACACAATGGGGCTGCCAGTAGTAAAGGCCCATTCTGTGTAACATGAATTGCATTAGAAATTGGTAATTGTGATCCGTAAGTACTGATATGTATGTGTACCTTAACCTGATAGGCACATTGCAAATCATTATGGGATTGATTCACAACAACAAACCCTCTGGGTGTAAACATGGAGCCACAAAAGCGAATACTTAAGAGGCACCGCTTTCACTCACTCCATATCGAGCGTGAATTAACTCTCTGCGGCCTTCAATTTCACTCTTTCAAAAATAAATCTGAGAGTGAACTCACTCTTCAATTTTCTGTTCATTAAAGAATTGATTTTCATGTTTCAAGTTTCAATTCGATACTTTTCACTCTTGAAAAATTTTGCTCCAAGAGTGCAATACTCCTGAGAAATAGTGATGACATTGCTGCAAGGAGTTGGTCCTTACCATCACGAGGCACAGGGCCCACAAATTAAAGGAAGGTGAACACCATGCTTCGTGCGCTGAATTCCATTACATTAAGCTACAAGAAATACAGTACATAATTTTCATTTCATTTACTTTACATTTTACTTCATTAATTTTTTTTTAAATACGTGAAATGTATAGTCTACTGTATTAGTACTTTTAAAAATGGTAGTCAACAACAAGAAATTTACATACAATTAGTATGCTAAAAATCAAACACGTGTTAGTTACAAAACAACAAACAAAGTAAGAAATGCAATTGAATGTATGCCCTTCCGTCGCCAATATAAAAATAAGCTAAACCTCAAAATATTAAAAAATACCATCGGTCCCCCTTGATCGCTTGTGTCCCTGCATCGCGTTTTGTGAATGATAGCCTAACATTACTTTGACCTTGATATGTGACCTGTGACCCTCAAAACCAATGATGGTTTGCATGTAAACTCCATAACCCAAGTTTGGTTCCAATTGAACTCAACTTTTCAAATGAGGTCAATTTTACATTTTCAGACTATTTTACAACTTTGACCTCAAATGACCTTTGAACCTTGGTATGCAACCTTGACCTCATCATAATGGGGAATGTCATGTGTGCAACACGACCTGTGACGCAAGTTTGGTTTAAATCCATCAAAGTATGGTGAGTATTACCAGCAATTTTTTAACCCTTTTTCACAAAACAACATCAACACAACAACAACATCAACAACCCAGACATCACCAACAACAACCAACGAACAACACGTGGACAAAGTGATCCCTTGTGTCCTCCTGCCTAAGGGCAGGCTACACAAAATGGCCCAAGAGATTCTAGATGGCGCAATTTTTACAAGGCTAAAGAAATACAACTAGTTTGATATAATTAATGCATACAAAACATATTACACCATGGATCAACACTGAACTGATTAAGTAAAAAGAAAAAGTTCATCATCACAAGAGTAAATAGTTGAAAAATAACACAACACAATCATAAAAATCATACACACACGTGTTCTCCAGGGCTTTCGAATCCACGGGAGCGCCGCTCCTCTAAAAAATCACGGCGGCAGAAAAAAATGACGCAGTAAAAAATCAAATAATAATAAAAAAAAAAATAATAAAAAAAATAATATTTCTGATTTCTACAAAATCCCATCAAAAATCGTGCTTAAATATGTTACCCATGGTTACTTATGTAACAATATCAATACCGGTTAGTTTATTATTGTTGTGTCTGGCCTCCTCTGCTCCCGTGTGGAGCACTTTCTTCTAGCGAAACAGTTGATGTTCATGTCAATAAATAATGACACGGTGGATATTATCAATTTTAGCGAAAAAAGGTAAGTCAAGTTAATATTTTCCATATACCTTAAATAATTTAATTGAGGTTACAATTTTGTATTTATGTGCTAAAATGTTTATTCAAAATGTCTAGCTACAAGCGGAAAGATAGCTTCAATCAGGTACGCTCGACTCCATTGTATGCTCGTCCATGCGTATAGGCGTGCATTTCGACCCCTGGATATTCAGCTAGCTTGTAATTTCCCTGGCCAAGAAATTAACCGCTGTTGTCCCGATTTACCCCTGCGATATTTTGGGAAGCTGAATCCCGGCTGCGATGGTTATCTCGCATTTATGTTTGCTGATAAGGTAAAGCGCTGATCCCGATCTGCTGCACCCCTTGAAATTATGCTAATGATGGTTGATGGTATGGTTGGGCCCCGTGATCAGCGACCATTTGTGAAAAGCGCTTAGAGGCCAAGTAGCATAAGGCGCTATATACATATCTGCTATTAGTAAACAAAAAAAATGGTTCATTTTTTGGTCGAGCTATTACTAGACTTGCAAAACCAACGTGCTGATTGTGTTTAAAATTAAACCTGATCAAACCTAGCCTCTGTTCCGCACTGACAGTTAGACTATCTTAAAGCTTCCATAGACGAGACTCCGATAAGTCACACACAAAACCACAGCACAGAGCTATTCCACAGCGTCAAAAAATGAGCAGCTAAGGTACTTGTTTTTATTACTAATAGTTTGGCCAAATAAGATATAATTATGCTTCCATGTTTCTATTTTGTAAACAAAATGTCGATTTTCGATCAGCAGCCTACAGGACTCCGATTTTATGAGGCGATCTAAGATAAATGCGAGCTGCATGATTTACAATGCATAGTGTGGACGGTATCTTCTCTGTGTTGAAACCAGCCAGCATTCTGTTAAATACATTTTGTTGAAGGGGGTGGGGTAAACTCTGAATAATTATGATTCTTTCTACATTTTTCTCAAAATAAATTTCACACAGGTAACTAACTTCAAAGATCAGTGAATTTCAGACAAAGAGCAACGTTTTCCCTTTCTTTTTAGGTATCATGACCTTGCTTGGAAAGACCACGAGGTTCTTCCCAATTGCACGGTAAAACGTTAGAAACGTTGTAGTGGTTTGTATTCTCTAATAACGTGTGTTGTTATTTTGCCAATTTTGACCCCAAAATCTATAAATTAGTTGTTTCTCCTTCATGTTTTAATGATTTTTGTCACTCAGCTTTAACGACATAAATTGCTAAAAATGTTTTTGTATAAACCTTTTTTTTCACATGCTACAAATTGCAAGAAATGAAGGTTGGGGAGGATCGATTTTGCCCTCAATTAGCTAGAACACAATAGCTTAAGGGGCTCCCGCACCCCTGTACCCCCCTGACCGTCCTTCGCCCTGGAACCCACCAGGGCCTTAATGCGGCCCCTGTACCCACCCGCTAGGGCGTCGCGGCAAGCCGCTCAGAATCGCGCAACCGCTCAAACGTTAATGTCTTTGCAGAAAATATTCCTGACTAACTTTATGCTCCAGACAGCAACATTATTCCTATGCCCTGTGGTTCTTCAAACCACTGTGTCACCTAATTTTGCGATCAACCTTTTCTCACTCCTATTTTAAACGTGACCTCAGATGAACCTTTGACCTTATCAATACCCTACAAAGGTTCTCATGTTGTATGTATGGCACAGTTTAGTATACAATTGGATTGGTTGAAGCCCATTTATCCTAGCAAGACCCAATAAATATTGAGTGTAAAGCATTCATTTTGATCATTATTATGTTTTACATATGATGTTTTCCCACCCTTGATCCACACAAACTAATATGGGGCATAGGACTTCAACTTCTCAAAGTATTCCAGTTGATGGGGTCAGCCCATTTTAAACAACTTTGACCTTATATGACCCTTTAAAACAGTTTTTTGCCCGGGCATTGACTCTTACCTTGATCATAGGAATGTTCCCAAGGGGCCATCTATGACCCAAGCTCTGAGCATTGGACTTTTACTTCTCCAATTAGGCCAATTAGAAGCTTTCGCCCTCATAAGACCTG
The DNA here is from genome assembly GCA_023653785.1 of Ophioderma brevispina. Classification (NCBI taxonomy): domain Eukaryota; kingdom Metazoa; phylum Echinodermata; class Ophiuroidea; order Amphilepidida; family Ophiodermatidae; genus Ophioderma; species Ophioderma brevispina. The sequence continues at coordinate 7,789 of JAMKCH010012947.1, forward strand.
TGACCATGGGATGTGGGCCGACTTGACTCATTATCATAATACTTTCCCAAGGGCATCTATGAACCCATGTCCTGAAGCAAATGGCACTTTCAAATTCTTCAAATGAGAAACTTTTCCAAATTTTCCCTTGAAAACACAGGCAAACGGCCACAGGTCGACAGAATTGGGACTGTTCGGTGCTTCCTGCAGAATTGCAGGCGACACAAAAGCACATGTATGACAACAAGGTGGTTCTCAACCACTAGGCACATTAAGATCAACAATGCACCTTTAATACTCCCATCCCTGCCTGGGAGGTTTTTACTGCTTTGACCCCCGATGACCTTAAAAAACCTTCAATTTTTTTGCATTCAAAATGGTCAATCAACCCACCAGGCTCATGCCATCCCATTTGCATATGTTACCTAGATGACCACTGATGACCTCAAAATGACCTTCAAATATTTTTGGCATTCAGCGTTGATTAAACCCACAATATTTTTCCAATGGCCATATAACTTGTAACACATGACCTAATTTTTGACCAAATTTTGACGAGACTCCTACTGACATTAAAGCCACTCGAGATTTCCCTGGGAAGCGCCTCATTTCCCAAAATGGTGTTTTTTTGCATGTACCTAATGCTTGTCCATAAACTAATCACTGTGTGAAATTGCTACGCCTTTAATTCGAATCCTTCATAGAGAAAATCCAACTTGTTAATAAAATTCCGGATCCGGAATTTTTTATGCAACGTATCTCTATGGGAGTAATATTACACATAATGTGTAACTCTGCATCAAAAATCTGATTGATCTCAAATTTCGATTGTGCCTTTTAGTTACAATCTTAGTTCTAGTTGACTATTTTTCATTATTCACACAAAAAATAATAATTCGAATTCTCTGAGTCATACTTTAATCTCACTCTGTCACCCTCTGCAAGGTCACCCTTCCTCCACCCACTGAGCATTGTTAGTATTTGTTTATAAGTTTGAGTGATCAACTCTGTTGAAACTGGAACTTTCCCTGAGTGTTTGCCCCGGATTTTTCCCTGACATTAGCTTTTTTAGCTTTCCAAATAACCTGAATTCTTCTTCCTGGAAAAATAACACTGATTGTTTCTGTTTCCCAAAGTGGCTGGGAACCCCCTGAGTTACATAAGACAAATTTAAAAGATTAAACCCTCTAGGGCCACTACTTGGCCTATCGATCGCCATCTAAGCTCTATTTTTATTGGTTTAACTTGGAAGGTATATCATGTAATGATCAAGTCAGGGTGACTGTAAGAATAGCCTAAAGAATGGTGGTATGGGTAATACTGACTATAAAAGCCACTCCTTTTGATTGGTTACTCCGAGTGCTATCTCACTGTTGTGTCCCTGTACTGAGCCAATCAGGAGCAGATTGTATCATAGGTGGGAGTGCCAAGGGGTTTTAGTCATTATCAAATCAAGGGCTGAGAATCAAAGGACCACCAGCACTAAAAGAAATATTAAAGAATTTCTGTAATTCTGCTGTTCAACTTCACATTGTTCTTGTTTACTAAAGTTATAAGTTTGCTTACAGTACCAGATAGAGCTATAGAGATGTTTATATTTTGAGTAAGCCTAGATTTGCTAGTAGAATAGTAAACATGCATTTCTCAAAAGCAGTATTACAGCAGATAAAGAATTCGTTAATATTTCTTTCAGTTCTGAGTTTTACGGCCTTCTGTTTGGTCAACCCTCGAATGGCCATATAACCTTTAGTCTGCATAGGAATATAATATTATTGCAAAGGTGCTCTATTTGTCTCAGAACAGCTAGAATATAAGGCCCCAATCACTTAAATGTAAAAATTGCCAGAAACAGTTTTTTGACTTAAGTACGTGAATAAAATACTAGGGAGTTCAACCGAACACTTTGCATTAGAGACCGGCACTTTTATCCCTACCTGTGCACATGCAGACGAGTGTGACATCCCTAATTGTCCAAGCCTGGTATTCTTAAATGGAGACTAACTTTAGTCCGGGTTAAACCATGGTTAGTCCTACAGTGTTGAACCTTTTTTCCTTCCAACATGCTATAAAAATGTGCTGTAGTGGGTGAGAAAATTCCTCATGAAGGACCGTTTCGGACCAGCCATGAATTTTCTCTCCTGTTACGTTTAACTTTCACAGTATTTTGAAAGAGAAAAAGATCCACTCATGTAGGATTTAACCCTGGTTTAAAAACCCAGGCCTAAAGTTAGTCCCCCTTTCAGAATACCAGCCCTAATGAATTAAACACGGCTGAATGCAATGCCACTGAAAATACCTGATTGATCATTGATTCAACAACTCTCTATTCCTTTACTACATGAATAATACCTTTATTGTTAAACATTGAGGAACTCACAGTTGTTTCACCTGTGTTGCACAGAATGTGTTTTGGAATTACTGCTTGTCCCACTATGATTGTTATGAATTTTGTTTTGAATTGTAATGTTACATCGGATTCACTAAATTAGGAATTGGCTCATTTAAATGTTACTTATTTTGCAGTTTTGCTCTATACATGATGTAAATCACTTACATGGTGATATCCTTCTGTCTTTCTGAATTAATTTTTTCCTGGTGAAAATAATGTCCTGGTGCCTTTAACATGGCTCATTGGAAATCTCCACTCTATGGCTGACACGCCTTCATATGCCACTGAGAAATAACCACAGAGAGATAATATCTTTCCGTATCTCATGCAATTTTCACCCGGGGGCCACCTGTATTCAAGGTGGATATTAATGCGTGAACAAGAAACGCGTTAAAAGGGTCTCTTTTTCCAAAAGCGATTACGCGCGTACATTGATTAGGGTGTCAAAACACAAAATATGGAAAAAGGTATGGTTTTTTTCATAACACCTGAAATTGTGATGGTACACGAGATCACAATCATCCAAAATATTGTAATGTGGACGTAAAAGCAACATGACTTTACAACACGTTTACAATCACTTTAAGGTCCATTTTCCTAGTGTTTATTTCCACTGCCGCCATGGAATTGTGGCAAATTTTCAAATGTGATGTTTCAATTTTGAATTTTCTGGACAACATTTCCTCAAAGCATGCAAGAACAGTAAAGAAGTCAATTTTGTTCAAAATGATTTTCTTTTAACATTGACAATCCTGACAATTCATGCAACTATCCAGGGATCCGTTCCCCAAACTGTCGCAAATCTATGTTTAAACTATGTCAGACCGAATGGACTAATTTGTCCAAAGCCCGGTGTAACGGGTATGAAAAGATCTGTTTATGTAGAACATACCATGATTAAAACACTTAGGGTGACTAAAACCTCACAGTTGGGAACGTCCCCTGGACCCCTTAAAGACCGTAACACAGCCGAGTGGGTTGTATCATCATTACCTATTCCTGTGCTTGTGCTTTCGCTTTAACAGCCACTTTGGTACGGAAGTTCTGTAAGCACTAATGGCTCTTTTATGACGTTCCTTTATCGTGTTTTCCTAAGAGTTCCACATCCACTTCTGTTCCAAGTTCTCTGCGAGTTCATTAGGCATAGGCATATGCATACTTTGACCAAGATTGTACTAAAACAGCCATACGTTGTGTTGTCCAACAACCTGTTAAAAACCCCTTTATATCAAGTGACAACTGATAATCAATATTGCCCACTCATTGTAAGATTGGGTTACCATTAAACACTCAGATTCTTAAACTGACTACTGCTTGAAATCAAGACTACAAGGTGGTCCTGCAATGACATAAACCTCGCATATCCTGACCTCTAGCAGTAATATCATTTGTGTTTTGTTTGGTATTTTAAAATTGCTTCAGTCATAGCTTATTTTAGGGTTTCATATTTGTATAATTAGAACTAGATTAGTCAAAGACTATAGCCTTGGGCCATCAAACAAAACTTAACATTTTAGTGCACAGACAGACAGACAACACACCACACACACACACCACACACAATAGACTGCAAAGTGGTCAGCATGCTTCCGCTAGAAAGTGAGGATTCCTTCGGACCTAACAGCTATAGATAATATCTATCATTGCACTACCAACCCTGGCTTACAGCTCAAGTGGCAAGAGTTGGCAAGTTCGTGGGAGAGCGTGCCCCACTGGTTATGGGTTTTCGCCTTTGGTGCAGAATGTCCCGGTTCAAGCCCAGCGGGGCTACTTGCGGGAATTTAATTTGGTACTAAATTTCAGGATAGATTGTAAGAACTATTGATTACACTGGAAGTCCACTCTCCCCATGGTTCATTTGTACTTGGGTAAACAAACCATGAAATACCCATCCTTCGTAAGCCATCTTCCATAAACATTGAGAATCACACCTGTATATATAATCGCAGCCAGTTTTGATACAAGTAGGGTGAACCCCCCTGGCTGTCTCAATCGTCCTAGATCCCTGGGGCACTCATTTGGAAGCAGTGTCTGAAACTGAAGATCTACCCTTCCTAAATAAGACAAAAATAAAGAGGACCCTGCTTTAATACAGAGGTCACCAGTTTGAATCCGGCCAGCGCAACATGGGGTTTTTTTTTTTCAACACTAAGGTGTGCGGTTGTCTCCAGGGAAGATTTAATAAATTTCCTCCTTGTCTACTTGAGTCTAACAGGTCTGGTAAATTCCTCTCAGCATGACAGGCAGCCATTTTCAATCTTTCTTCTTTAGCATAACCATAACCTATTCTGGTTTGTCAATGAGTAGGCACCTTGTTGCATTGCACACACTTTTTCAACTTAGGCTTCAACTTGCCATGCTAAATAGATGTGAAAATATGATGATGCAAATCAGCAAACTTCAGATGTCCCAAGGTGTGGACATAATCATACAGTATCATCCCAACAGTAGTATTATCTTGGGTGTGTACTGAGACAAAACAATCTCGCGAAACCCCTATTTGAGCCGAATTAACCAATTTCTTACCCCAGAAAACACCCCAACCCCCAACCTCCAGCTTCATTTCGCACATCAATCTGCCAATCTGACATTTTAACTAAATTACAACCAATGGTCCATAATAAAAACAACTGAATAAACCACCAGCTTAAAGTGCAATTACTACAGAGATGGGGAGATCTGTTGAAATGCCTGGCTGAATTTGATCTTTGCTTAGCCATTCAATTTTTAATTAACATTGCCTAAGGCGTTTGACGTTTTTGTGTCAAGAATCTAGACTACATGTATATTCATCCTCCACAACAGATTATGGTTTATGAACCTTATCTTTTCTAGCCATTCAATTTTAATAACCATTCCTAAGGCGGTTTGCAAGCTTTCAGTTGGTGGTGTTAATAGTCCTAATAGACTTTAACCCACAACAGTAATATCAATCATACACGTCAAGCTATTAACTATTGTCCCTTCCAGGACACTACGTCACTCACTCTTGCATGCACTAAATAGCTTGTTAGTGTCTAACCAAGAACCTCTAGCGCTGATGCAATGCTGGCAGGGCAGAAAGCGTTTTTTCTGCTTGAGAGAAACCTTGTTAGCCGCTCCAACGCGTGTAAACCCAGTGGGTGTAAGAGACCCTACTGATGTCAGGCTATGACGTACTGTCCTGTGAGGACACTACGTCACTCACTCTTGCATGTACTATATAGCTTGTTTTTGAACTAAGAGTGTTCAAGTGTCTTGGCAAACCTGTTTGTATGCATGATTACCTTGAGGTCAGCGCGCCTAATACAGCGTGAATTATTTCTTTATTTACCATGGACTTGTGAAAACACAGGGTCACTGAGTTCACATATTTCGCCTTAGGCAGGCTGATTGATAATTTCCTTGTGTATTGATTAAATTAACCATACAAGGTCAACTTTTTTATAAACAGAAAGTTGTTGTACAGTGGTTTATACAGGAATTCCTGTATGAGTTGTATGTGTGGTATGGTGTGGAGAGGGATTGCTGTGCATGAGGTATCTATTCAATTTTGGAGATGTAGATGCAGATTTAGGGATTTGTTATATGAAATTTCTGTGTATTGTATGTGGTATTGGCATGGAGAGGGGGTTGTAGAAGGATTTCTGTGGAAAAGGTAAGATATAGGTTACACAAAATTTAAATAGAAAATCAGTCTGGATCATACCGCTCTCTTGCATGCAATTTCCTAACACCGATATTAGGTATATCGTCGTAATATAAAGCTAACAACCCAGAAAAAGTAAACTCTTGTGACAGCTATGAAAAAAACTTTCAATGTGTGTTATAATAAGAACAACAAATTAAATTAACAACAACTTTATCTATGGATCTTTCACATGATTCAATATACCCTGGAGGTTGCTCATTGCAATCTCTTGCCCCTTCAGAATACCTTTTTTTCAGCTTCATCACGAATTTCTTTCTCTCTCTCGGTAGATAACTCTTTGCGTATCCTTTTACGAATTTGTGATTTGTGATCGCGATAACTTTCTATTTCCCGAATAATAACCTCAAATTCCTCATCGCTTATTTTCCCATCCGTTAAAGCTTTGGATACAAGATCATTTATGGATGATAATTTTGACAAAGCAATAAATTTGATTCGTTCATGTTTTTCACATTTCTTTAAAACAAGCTTACTTATTTTTGAGCTTACAATACCAACGGCACCCGTTGAGATTGCAACAATACCGAGAGGAATGGCATTTAGAGCACCAACAATCGTAGCAAAACTTATTGCAGCAGCTGTACCACTAGCAACTGCAGTCAAATTTGATGCAATGCTGACATAATGTGCTGTGTTATAAAGGGATTTATAGCGTCTTCTAAGCCGACCACGTGTTTCAGCCTCATTTTCTAAATGATTGCGTACGTTCATTTATTTGTTTAGTCTGAAGTTGTGATCAAGTAAGTAGGCTCTACCAGTAAATTTGGGTACAGTTCCGGCGGTTGTTGTGGTATGGGTGATGTTGTACGTTGTTGGGCATATTAATAGAGGTGCGGGTATTATAAAAAATAGAAAGATATAAAAAAAATAAGGCAAAGGTTATAAGTTTAGGGTCAGGATAGGGAGGGGTAGGCTTGTTCTGTGGCTGTGTACCTCCCGAAACGCGGTACCGCAAGGCGGAAGGCAGTTGGTGGGGGCGGGGGTAGCATAGAGACAAGCGAACAACAATGTTGGCCAAACGGGGACCATGCGCCCGTGTTGTGTCGATAGACCGAGTGAGGGAACGATGGGTAGTGGTACCACCAAACACAAAATTACCGCCTGATGGGGTCGTGCGGCAAGAGGGCAAAATGATTAAACACTAGTATGTGAACCCATCATTCATAATTACCTTTTGAAGTCAAATGGAACAGTGACCTTTTTGTTTATAAAAATATAAATTTTAGATTAATATTCATCATCTTGAAATTTTCAACATGGTAATCCAAATCTGGATAATTTCTTGTTTGTTTAAATTTCTGGGAATAAAACTTACAATTCCTAATTGTTTAACACCAAAGTTTCATAGATAGACCACCTAAATTAACATTATCGTGCATTCTTATTTGTTCTCCATTAACCCATATACATGAGTTTATTTTTTGCGTGTTCTACCGCTATATGTTTCATTTTGGTGACATCTACCTTGTAAATTGTAGCATTTCTATTTGTTAAAAACACTTCAGTTACCGCATATTAAGCTGTGCTCTGTCCATTCCATATTAGATGCTTATATGCTTTGGGTAGTAAAATTCAAAAATGTTAAAAGAGACTCTTATAGTGCGGGTGAGATTCTCCGCCCTTGCTGCAAAATAGCAAAGTCCATGCTGTGATAAAAAAGTATAAGATGCAAAATCAATTTTAAGACTGCTAATTATGTTTATGGGGTTGATCTTTATCTGATTCCAAGTGATATGGACTTGGATATTGGTACTATTACGTTATAATAATTTAATCGTAATCGCATCATCCAATTTACAACTGAGGGCATATGTGAAGTCATGAAGAACATCCAATTGCTCAAGACACCTTCCAATCACCCCCAGATATTGGGGATTTCCCAGTCGACACAATATTTCCCCATGACTTTGATACACCTCCGGTACAAGATCTACCTCCAGTGCAAGATGATTTGATCACACACAGGGCACAAGAATTTGCCCCCTTTGCAGATAACTCCAGTGGAAGATGATAAAAAAAGAATGATTACACTAACACATGATGAAAATAAATTACTTCTTACACTAGGTGGAATAACTATCGTTTCTTTGATTTGGTTTTGAAATAACATACTTTCCAAAATACCTGCTAGCAACCACAAGTTATCACAAAAATTTCACACAATCCAACAACAGCTGAACAGAATTTTACAGAAAACTAACATCGTACCATGATTCCTGTAAAGCAACTAACCATCTTATCAGCTTATTTTTAATAATAAGTTTGATATTTTTTTAAGTTGATCTTTAATCCCTCGCTTACAGTGTTCTGGTGGACAGTGCTCTGGCCCAGGTTTTGGTCCTGGTTTAGGTTTTTGGCGACTGGCTCAGGTGTAGTGGGTTACACTCTGCAATATCTCACTATTTTTTGTAGCTAACAGTATTCCTTCAACTAAAGCAGCAATAGCCATACTCCAGCAGTTAAAATGGATAAAATAGTAATACCTGTCTTTAAAAAAGTGCGAACACGTTTCACCTAACGCATATCTTCATTTAACTCTGTCCTATGGTCTGTCCTGACGCGCTGCCTCCTCGCATTTGACATCTTCTAATATTTCCGATCGGTACTCTTTTTTTCCCTCTCCCTCATAGTTCAATAATTTGATTTTTTCCGAGAATCTGCAATTTCTTTTCTTGTTCGGCCAAGCACAGGGGGGGGGCTTGGGATTTGTGTTTGGGTGGGCGAGGCAGGCCGATGCGTGGAATCGGTGCCCGGAGCGGACGGGGTGTGTGGGGGAAACGGGCGCGGCCACCGGAGGAAAGGGAACACGGGGCCGCAGAGGGGTAAGGGGGAACAGCGAGCCGGGGGCGAAGCACGGGGGAGGGGGGGAAGGAGCCGGCAGACCGAGGGCCAAGGCGGGGGGGGGGGGGCAGCGGGGGCGAGAACGGGGGCAGGGGGCCGGCTGACAGGCTAGCGGGGGAAAGGCGAGACGGGCGGAAAAGCGGGGCGACCGGGTGGCGGGGGCAAAGACCAAGGCGGAGGGCGGGGAAGAGGGTCGTTGTTCGAGTGGTAATTTTAGTATAGCCCCAGCACTGTAATTCTTACCTCCAAGAACATCTATAAACAAATCCAACACCCCCTAATCCCTTTAGTGAAGCCTCATTCTGGATAGTATTAGTGGAAGAAATTATTTGGATTTTTAGCTATCAGTTTAATTTCTTTGCCATAATAAATAACATATAGCTGTTTAGTCTTTTCATCTATCTTAAAAACTGCTTTATATTTGAGGGGTGCATCTGAATCTACAACCCCATCCGTTTTGTTTGACTGATACTAAACTTATCTTTTTTTCGTTGAATGTCTTCATTTCTTATGTCTGCCCCCATTTCCGTACATTTGGTAAACCGCCAAACGATGTTTCATCATAAAATTTATCGCCCATATTTGAAATCATCAAAGTATCTTCCTTACAGGATTCTTCCTCAAAGGATGCCATTTTCAATATCTTTCTCGAGGATAAAGTCTGCCATTTATTTTAAAAAATATATCTATTAATATTAAAATGAGTATCAGAATATGGACATAACTTAACCCATACAAAAGCTTAGAAAACCAAAAGGAATTCGACGTACTTTGTAACAACACACATGTACCAAGCACAATGATGAAATGGAATACTACGGTTAGATTTCCACGACCTAGGACAATGATGTCATAGTACCCGTACTCAAAAATATCATTCAAAATAGATCTTACTGCAGACAATATGCAAACAGAACAATAGTAAATAACCTAAGAAGAGCAATGTTAGCAAACGTTGGAGTAAAATTAGAGGGTCAATCTGTGTTTACTGGGAATGACAGTGAAGTTTTCTCACATACCAGGACCTCTGCCGAAATCAACAAAAGAACGTGAAAATGCCGTTTATCAAGGTATCCAGTCTGCAGCGGTTCGAAAAATTAGAAGTAAAGCAGGAGCGAAAGGCGTTGTAGCAAACGACGTGGCCATTGGCAAAGATTATGATAACGTTGCATTCCACTTGACTTCGAATTACTTGGCTCACACATGCCATTCTTCCAACACAAGATTAAAGATCGTTATCCTACGAGCGACATTCACTAATTATGGCAAGTCATTGTAAGCTCTGATGCCTACTGCAACCTACTACATATCCCACATAGTCATTTAGAATTTGATGTGATAACATCCTCCGAATTAGCTACGAGGATTCAAAATGTCAAAGGTAAACACATTCTTTTTTGTGATTATATGAAGAATAGTTCGACACACTTCAACTACTTTGAATAAATCAGAAACAAGATGGAATATCACGTTGGCTCCCACAAGCTAAGTCTATGAAGTATTCTTATTCTATGGGTTGATCCATCTGATGGCGGTGCCTGCATATGGTCGGATAGGGAAAAGTTTTACAATCCAAAAAACGAAGGTCTCAACAACGTTAGATGGAAACCCAAACCAGATCTATGCATCAGGACTCAACAAGTTTTCAAAATTTAAGAAATCCAAAACACTTTGCCGCTGGAAAACACCCCACTGTAAACGCAATTGCAAAAAAAGAACTTGAATTATCGGATATCCCTTACCAGATTATATAACTACAAAATATGGCCTTTGGCTGATATGAGAACTACTGATGATGACTATCGCATGATCTGGTCGAAAAAGTTGAAGGAGCTAGCAGTCAATCAAATAGAACGTGAGAAGAAAGCAGGGCCTGCTGGTAATTTGGAGCTATGTTACATATTTCTGATGAACCCAACTAAAACTTTGAGAATTCACGATTAGTAGGTGCTCTGTATTAAATTTCTATATTATATATATAATGTTGTATCTCTGGTCACTTCGCATTATCTGCGGGTCAACGGGATCGGGGGAAAGTGAGTTTGCTATGAATTTACTTGATAACAAAATATCGAAGTTTTTTCAAATACATCATCATGTTTGCCCTCATGGCGATATAGCCAAAGCCATACAAAAATCGATCTAGTGGTTATTCAACGATCAAGAACATATCTTTTTGGTTGACCTAAAAGAATTTATTACTGCGGTCAGATACCTTTGATGATAAATTAAAAGTGTTTTTGAGATTATGGAAAATTGGATTAAAGTCATGTTCTGTTTCTGAGTGATGATTGTTCCTCGCAGAGGGAGACCAAGAAACAGAGAATGACCTATCTGAATTAGCTTCAGTGGAGAAATTTAAATGGTCAGTTGGGATACTTACAACAAAAATAACAACTCGTATTGACAGACTTAGAGCAAATAAAATGCGTTGGCTTTATTCTACTGACAAAGACATGGATTCTTTCGAGGAAGCACTTCGAGAAAACGATGTATTCCATCACTTGAGAAGGAAGAAAATTGTGTGGATTTGTGGCCAAGAATAAACACTCAAAACTGATTTTAATAACGAACAACCAAACAGTTATTATTTTGAAAAAATAACGTTTCCTTAGTAGTTTTATTTTTGATTGATATATATGTTGAAAGAACTATGTCAGATCATAAGCCTTATCTCAAATATGTATTATAACAATTTCGCGTTTGGATATTTATTAAATATTTCAAGTAAAATAATATGGTAATAAATATATAATGAGATATTGAAAACATTTTAAATCAAGTAGAGGAGACACCCTCAAGGAGAACAAACTACATTCAAGAAAAAATGAAAGAACGAGATGATGCAAGCCAGTGAGGCGGTCAACGCAAGTTTTATTTGGGAAAGAAATATAGCAACAATGACATAGAAAATCTTGAGGAAAAAGAACATAGCAAAACTATATGCTAGATATGAAGCTGTTCTTGGGGGTCTCATTACCAAGACACTTAAAAAAAACACATGATTATGCTCAAATCAAATCAAGCTTTCTTTATTAACGGTAACAACAATCAAAAGAGTTGTTTTACTGAGGCCGTGAGGCAAAATATATACATATATAAAATAATGGTTAAACCAAGGTACATGTAAACTTGGCATGGTGTAATTGGTTAATGTACATGTACATATGTAAAAGCAGTATGGTAAATTGTGCAAAAAGTGAGCTTATAAGAGCCATTAGGTTGCAAATTGTTAAGTTAGATTTAAAACATGTTTAGAGAAGATGATCTCTGTAATCATAATCTAATTTTGTTCCATTCAATTGCACAACGGTTAAGAATACTGCGTGTTTTATAATCGTTCTTGGTTAGGAATGTGAATATTGTATTAACTCTGCGACAATTAAGTTGTATTATTGATGAAAAAAGATATTTAAGACAGAATGGTGCCAGTGTCTTAAGAACTATATGTTAAGATATTCAGTAAAAACTTGCCTATTTGCAAGTGGAAGCCAATAAGTTCATAAGAACATCAGCACTGGGTGTGTCCCAGTGTTGCACCACAAATAATGCGAGCGGCCCTATTTTGAATTGTTTGGAGACGATTCGCAATAGTGAGACCGCAATTTCCCCAAAACTATGTTACAATAATCAAGATGAGGTTAGCACAATAGCATTGTAAAAAAACGGTTTTAAGAATGTACATGGCCAATATCGGGTTACATTTCTTTACCATGTAAATCCTTTCAGGGCCTTCTTACGTGTATGCTCAATATTCTCATTCCAAGTTAGATTTTCATCTATGATCACACCACGATATTTAATTTGTTTACTTTGGTTAATTAACATTATTTATCTGAATGTGTTAGGTAAATGAATTGAATTACCGTACTAAAGTCTTTGTGTAGAACCTATGATCATAAATTAGATTATAACATTTTAAACTAAGTTTATTGGATTTTAACCAGGTTGTGAAGAGAATCAAGATCCTTATTTATACATTCAATTATGTGCAATACAAGAGAGTTTGAGGCATAGTTAAAGCTGTATATCAGCCCATACATATTACTTACAGTGGGAAACAGCATGGCGTAAATCATTAAATAAATTAGAAACCCAAGAGGCCCATATATCGAGCTTTGTGGCATACCGCAGAAATTATTTTTGGACATCGGATGATATACCATCAATACCTGCTGAATTGGTACGATTACTAAGATAAGATTTAAACAAAGTGATTACATATTTACTAGCACCTATAATTTAAGTTTATTTAGAGAAGTTCATGTTTACAGTGTCGAAGGCTTTCTTGAGATCTAGCATACAAAAACCGATATTTACCTTCATCAATTGCATTATACCAATTTTCGTAACATTAATTAGTGACAGAGTTGCGGTTGAATATGATGGACGAAAGGCTGACTGATTATACTAATTAATTATTATCATTGAGGTATTTGTAGAATTGGTCCAAATGCAGCCCTTTCAATAACTTTAGAAATAACCGGCAGAATTGATATTGGCTATAATTGCCTGGATCTGCAGGGTCTCCTGTCTTAAAAACTGGAATACACGGGCCCTTTTCCAATGTTGGAAAAGTGCAACTGGCGCTGAAAGGTGATCTAACCAAATGTTTACAATAGGTGTGATATTAACTGGTGCAGCTATTTTAAGAGTCGGGAAGGAATGTGTCACAGCCTGTAGCCTTATATTCGGTAATGAAGATAAAATTTAAACACAGTTACAGGGACATGTACAAAATTAATGTCTGATTAGATATACAATTCCAGCAGTAACCTTAATTACATATATCAGTTGAAGGCATGTCCATTTTAGCTGCTAGTTTAGGCCCTACTTGAACAAATAAGGAGTTTAGTGCATAAACATTGGCAATATCTTTAGGATTATTTACAGGCCAGCATCTGTATTCAGGACAGTGTAATTTGAATGTTAGGTTTAGAATGGAATAACATTTTCTAAGTTGTGCTCCCAGGTTTTCTTTAATGTTATTTTTATTTTCAGCAAACCTTTATTAATAAACCATCTTTTTACTTTTGCGAATTAAAGCATTATATTTATTTCTAGCAGCACGGAATTCCTTCCACTGAATAGGATCATAGCCTGATTTAATAGCTGATAATTTAAGTTTTTTTAAAATTACAAAATTAACTTTGTTATAATATTATCATTAACCAAGGTGCTATTCTTCCGAACACGCTGCTTTTTAGAGAGCATGTTTATCGATAACATCCACAAAGTGTTTTTCAAATAATTGGCACACTGTGTTAACATCACACTGAATTGAATATATTCCAATTGATTAGAAAAAACTAAAAAAAAAAAGAACAAAAAACACAAAAAAAAAAAAAAAAACTTCTAAGTCCTGAATAGATGCCTGTCATCAAATTTAGCATAGGAAACGAAACTTTATTTTATGATATGCTTATTAGTTATCAGTATGATAATACATTATTTATTTTTTTTTTTTACGTTGTACTCTAGAGTGGTTGAGTTCATGTGTCCTATGGTAAGCAAAGGTCGTATGGCAGTGCATAATATAGGTGAATTTGATAAGACCAGGCCCATTTCTGGATTGGCATTATTTCACTCACTGCAAGATTACATGAGTATGGACCTTCCTAGCACCTCTTGAAGCTGTGCTGATGATAGTAATTAGGTTATACCAGCTTGATCACGGATATGCAGCAAATAAGCTAATTATCAAGAGGTTATGCAGTTAAATCAAGATAGTTATCAGCAGACTATGCAGCAAAATCAAGCTAATTATCAACATGGTATGCAGCAAAATCAAGCTAATTATCAACAAGGAATGCAGCAAAATCAATTATCAACAAACTCTATAACAAAAAAGTAAGCTAGCTAATGCAAAAATTTCTAGCTATTTGTAGCAAATTTTAGCTAGGTCTGTAGCAAATTTAAGCTAGCTCTATATAGCAAAAATTAGCTAGCTATATAGCAAAATTTAGCTAGTTATGTTACAAAATCAGATAGCCTATATACAAAGTTTATTTTTTGCGTAGTTATACTATATGATTCATTGTAAATTATAACATTTTTTTTGTTAAAGAAAAAATAACATCGGTCCTCGGGGACCGCTTGCAGTTGCGGTCAGTGCATGAGACCTAAACATGACCTTTGACCTGATATGTGCCATAACAAATAGCGTTGCATGTTAATTAAAAACTCCATAAACCAAGTTTGGTTCCAATTGAACTTCAACTTTTTCAAATTTACATGTTTTCATCCTATTTTACAACTTTACCTCACATGACCTGACCTTGGCATATGACCTTTAACCTCTTCAACAAGTGGGGGATGCAATCTTGCAACTGTGACCAAGTTTGGTTTAATCCATCAAAGTATGAGAATATTACAGGCAAATTTAACCTTTTTTCAAAAAAACAAACAACAAAAGTGGACAAAGGATCCCTATGTGTCTTCATGCTTTAGGACAGGCGACGCAAAATAAGGGCTAAATTTATATATATATTAACTTGCAAGCCAAATTTCACATGACTACTCTACTGTAATCAAATTGAAACCTATTACTACATTATAACACCTGCTGGATTTGCACTACACATGTTTACGTGCTTAATAATGATAACCATTTATATGGACTAGTAGCTATTTTACACACGATTAAGGACATAGGTTGAAAAACGATAATCATACCTGAAGCCAAAATAGTAAAATTATAGTCTATAGATGTTAATAGTTCGTGCAAAGTCCTTCATTATATTTGCAGTTCTACAAGATTTCAATTACACCGCAGTTTCAGTAAAATCCATGGGCTTATCTTCTGAGTTTGACGACCAGCTGCCTCCTCCTGATAATTTGTGTCCGGATCTGTTTTGTGGTCTGTGTAAGGGATCTGCACCTGTTGTCTTACTTTCTAATATAAGCCTCTGGATAATCTTCATGGGGCATATCAGTCAAGCACTCATTCATCATCATTGCAAAGGAAATTCCTGCAATTTCTTATTATGTTTCAGCAGTTGAGTGTAGCTGAGACCGTGCATATGATCAAGGTAGGCCATCTCTGTATTAACACTGCTACCGTTATATGTAACGGTAGTGCCGTCTCAGTAAATAACAACCAAGTTTGTCCGAAACCACTCATGCGTATTAACACCCTTGGTTTTTTGCTGTATGCGCGCAATATAGAGCCGCGGCAATACTTCAAAGCAAGTCTTATTTCCAAGTGTATGTTCTTGAAATATGATTTCAGTGTGGCTTTTCTTCGCTGGTCACCATGTCTGCGTTTGAAATTTGTATTCGAAGTTGATTCTGGAACATCCATTTAGTTTCTTCATGCAAATGTCTCTGTTCAGATTCACTTAGATTCCGATGAATCTGAGGAATTATACGTTGCTTGAATAGTTTCTCATCTGATAAAGGTTGTGGGCCTTTCTTCGATGTCTTATTTTTAGTTTTCTTCGGCTGCGATTCTAAAGCGTTGAGAACTGGTCGCAAGAGTAAAATCAATATCGTCAGATCTACGTGCGAATTTCATGGCTGGTATTACCATCGTGGAGTATTTGGAAAGTTCCTTGATGATAGACATGTTGATTCGTAAGGTGTACAGGTAACTAATACCAAAAATGATTAGTAGGATATTAGCTCACAATGATGCTATTTTAGGAAATTGACCATAGAGACGTTACATCATTTTTTATTATAAATTTTTCTTTGTAGTCATTCCAATTCATTAAATAGAAATGTGGGAGTTGCCTTGAAAGCATATTTTTGTTTTGAGATCATAACATATGTGAGTTTATTATTATATGAACACCATTATTTTTGTGTGACGTCATAGTATAATTTGGGTGTGTTAGCTCAATTCACATGTACTCCACCTATATCATTGGTAACTGCATTTTGTTATGGCCCATTCATCCAGGCGTGCAACACGTAATATAATACAAGTCCATTCTATGACCTAATACACGCATGCCCTACCAAAGAAGGCCGCCAGGCTATATTCTAAAAATACCTACCATTTGTCTAACAAGGTCATTCATTTATTTATCTATAGCGCTTTGGCATTCTTACTAATTATGAATTGTTTATTTTAAAAGAAAATAATTTAATAATTACAATGGCAACCATTACAAAGGAGGAATTTGAAAATCAGTTGCTAGAACAAAGAACGCACTTAATGCAATCAATGGTGTGAACTAAAGAAGGTAAATTTATAACAATTACGACGTGGTTATTGAACACGCAGGGGTTGGCGAGGCATTAATCCTATTTAGTAATAACCAAAGGGTATTTTCACCTTCATTTAACAAAAGAGTTAAACAAAACCCAGATTTTTCCCTCGTCATGTTCGTCCAACTGGACTTGTACCAATATTCTAAAAAAAATCCAGCGCAACGCTGTTATAGTTTTGAATCTAGTGTTACGGTACATACGCTGAGAATATCAGGTTCCACACAAGTATAGCATTTAATTTAACAACTAGTAAATTTTTTTGACGTGTTTTTGAAACTCACTGAATTCATTTAGAATTTACTATACCAAACCACAGATTGAAATTTTTTTGTGTGTGACTATACAAATGGTCTATAATTCATTCAAAAAAACTCTGTGCTATCAACCTTAAGAATTTTTTTTGTATGACTCACACAAATCGGTCTATAATTAATTCCAACAAAACTTTGTGCTTTGATAAGCAGGGTATACATATAACATAAGATAATCCCTTTTCATCTTTTAATATGGTCCCTATCTTTGACATTCGAGTCATTTTGGTATGCGGGTGATTCATATAAATCCACGTTCTAGAAATAAAATGACATTGTTAGGTGAAACAGCTGTTTTTTTATCACTGGTGTTGAATCACTGGTATATTGCACTGGTTTTATACCTTTATCATGCCTGGATGATTCTGTGAGTAATTTAACCTCTATTATTGTGTAAGGATAACCTTGGACTGTCGGTCTTTTTTTCAAAACTTGATAATGACCGGCAAGCAACACACTTCCGTGCGTGTGTGTGACTACAAATTAGTGTCTTTATGAGAAGTCTGTTGAGTTTTAAAACGTGTGTATGTTTTCACACGTTAGTTAAATAAGTCCAATCCATTTTTAGATAAAGTGTCTAATTACATAAATAATACAGCTTAAAATGACAGCGTATATTATCTTTACTATAAATTTTACTGTTTTCTTTAAATAAACTTTGTGTTTTCAAAAGGCATCCCAACTTAGTCATGGGGATGTATAATAATGTGCAGGGTCTTATTCACATTGTCTAAGGCAAGTTGTTCTAAAGTTTCGAAGACATTTGCCTAAGAGGAGAACATCAGTTCTGAAATACAGATCATGGTAATCTCCTAGATTTTTACAGCCGCATGTATGCAATACAATTTGGTGCATGTCCCTATTTCCCTTGATAGTCTTCTTCGGAAAAACATAGTCTGTAAGTCCACTGTAAAACTTATCAATGGAGGGGCAGTTGCATCTCGTGAAAAAGATGCCAACCGTCCATGTACTCATTTGGGTAGACTCCTTTTCTAAGGAGTAATTCTGTCGGAATTGTTAGGTTCAAACCTGTTTGTAAGCTAGAGTCTTCGGGTTTATTCTCATTTATTAATTTTTCATAGAGATCCAACAAGAATGCGCACTATCGATAAAACCTTATTGACCGCAGAGCGAATGAGAGGTAACTTTTCCATGTTATTGGGAAATGATTTTAGATTACCTCGTTTGCTCATTGCATTATCAAATGTGCGTCGTATCCTCTGAGATTGTGAAAGACTACAGGCGAATAATATTGTTTCTGCGATTGAGTCTGAGTTTAAATTGCCAGAGTAATGGCGGCTCCACGAAACTTTACTGTTAGATGACAATGGTCTCGAACTTTGTCCAGATATTCTCTCTGGGTTCCTTGGACACATTCTTTCCATGGATTGATGGCATATGTAGGCCAATGCGTGGTATTATGTAAGTTGCCAGTCTATTAAGAAGTTCTGTATCGACCTGGGGGTTCTTACCAAACTCTTTTATGTGATTTTCTGTTTGCCAAGAATTTGCAGAAACATTTTTGGTGTATTAGGTCCTCTGATAAACACAGGGTTGTCCTACTGCTCCGTCAGATCTCACAACATGTAAGAAAAAAACCACCTGCTTCGGTATTTTGTGGTCGTTGGGTATTGCTCTGAGTTGGATCTCAAGTAGGCCCCATATCTTTGTTATAATAGATTCAAGAATCCGCGGTAGATTATGAGGGAGCTTTCATTTGTCGGTGCCAGTTTTCAAATTTTAGTATGGATTTTTTCCGGTTGAGGCATGTCTATTCTAATTGCGCGTTCACAATTACCTTCGGCATTCGGGTTTGTGTTCGAGCAAGTCTTCCCTTATATAAAACCATGCAGACAGCGTTCACAGAAGTACTTACGTTCTTTGTGTTGTGTCTGTCGTGATAAGCGGGTCAAGTCTTTAATCCGATGTAATTTATGTAAAGTCCATCTTTCTTGGATTCTTCAGAGCATCAAATTAATTATAGGTATTTCAGAAGGTTGCTTGCTTAACTGATGCACAGGAACACAGTTCCATCCAAAGACATTAATTGCAAGATTATTGGTTTCTCTACTTTTGTATTGACTGATGGGGGTGGGGTGTCCATGTCAGAGAAATACAAGTATCATTGTTGAGACTATTTTGAGGGTCTTTCAGCACTGTACTTTAACAGGAAATTGGCAGACCTAATGGCCCATTCAGGCAGTTATCATCTTGTTTTTTACATGATAATAGAATGTTTATTTTTAGGCCTTTAGGCAATCAATATAAGACCAACCACGCAGTGGTTGGTAATTGGATATTTAACCATAGGGTTTCAATACGTTCTATAACCAAGTTAGAGCCATTCATTTGCCACTGTCTATTCTGCTTTTAATATCCTCAAATGGGCCATCAAGTTTAATCTCACTCTTATTAGTAATTGAATTTGAGTGTGGTAAAAATGTTGGAGCATTGCCTTCTGGGCCTTTATGCATACGTACTTAAGGCCCTAATTGATATTTCAAACCTCCAAAATTTGAAAGCTCATCGGTTAGTACACGCTGAATTTTTGTTTGTCTCTTCCAAAAAGAGAAGAACATATCCTTTTTGTTTTATAACCGAGGGGGACATTAAGTTTCATAACTTTAAAAAAATTTGCAAGTGTATTGGTGTTGTTTGAATTCTAGAAGGAATGTGTATCGTGTGACCATTCCCCCCTTAAACTCCTCCATTGAGGGTGTTGGATAAGTGGCAGGCACTGCCTTTTTAGGTGTAAGACCTACAGAACGCAAAAAAAGTAAACACCAAATTTCGTTAAACATGGACTTTGAGTAGAATGAATCATTTTTGGTTAACTTAACCCAGTTGTCATTGTATAAAACAAGCAAACCATTATCAAGTTTAAAAATGCATATTTATATTCCATCAATTCCATGGAGGTTTTTAATTCTTCAATACGTGCTTTGATAGTAGAGTATCCATATATATAGTTATATACTTCTTCAAATTTTTTTAAATTATTTAATAAATTTAATTTTCTTGCCACATAGCATAAAATCCCAAAACTTAGGACCACAGGCCAAAATAGGTCCATAAAAGGATAGACAAGAAGACCTGGGTGTCGAAACCTGCCTGGTTACTACTTGAGGTC
Source organism: Ophioderma brevispina (assembly GCA_023653785.1). NCBI lineage: Eukaryota > Metazoa > Echinodermata > Ophiuroidea > Amphilepidida > Ophiodermatidae > Ophioderma > Ophioderma brevispina. Next base: position 28,347 of record JAMKCH010012947.1, read on the forward strand.
CAACATTTTACAATACACATGGTAAAATAGCCAGGGATAAATCAAGGACCGACCAAAACAAGACCCCTCTGCCACTTGTCGCAGTGCAGTCCCCCTCAGGAACAGTTATACATGTCCAACTGAGTTTTGCCAGAGTTGTGTGTGTTTTTTATTGACAATTTTTTAAGCAAGTTGAAGGATATGTATGTGTAGGCCATACCATGTGATTATGTGAACACTATTATCAAAACAATTTTAACATGAAATGTGTGATGCCTGTCTACTATTTGTGATTCTTTGTTATGATGATGATTTTGCAGATAACAGTTAGTAGTTTTAGCTCTATCAATCACAAATAATCTTTCGCACAAAGTGCAAGATACATTTTATTACCATATATTGTAACCAATTTATGTTTTTTGTGATTTTATCACGCAACAAACTGAGCTAATGGGTCAAATGGGGACGAGCTGTGACTGCTCCTTCCCCATCTGACCCTAGCTCAGTTGGTATAGCATCGGACTAGTAAAACCGAAGGCCCCGGTTTCCATCCTGGATGGTCAGTGATTTTTCACTGACTGTCCCTTTATGGTTTGTGTGGTTGACTTGAATAAAAGAGTCTTCATAACATCATTGTTATTGCAGAATGCCATAATATTATATGTATTTTTTTAAGGGGGTGGATTGACATTTATATTTGGCGAGAATGCCTTTTGATACGAGCTTGTTTTAGTCATCATTGCTAGTATATATTACCTACTAACATCGTGCTATCTTTGAGATGTGAAATTACCAAATCAGCTCGCTGGCTTCACCTTGAGAAACTTTTTAGCAAGCACTGAGTTTGCCAACATATGTCCACCAAGAAACTGCTTGGAAATGGTAAGCACATTGACAATTGTGTTCACATCCATATAATATAATAAATAAATTTTTTTTAACTTTTTTCGATGCCAGATCCAAAGGATCGCCCACATGCATTTGATTGCGGAATTCCTGCAGCAGGCACTTGTGAAGTTACTTGTGCAGGTATTTGTGTGGACACTTTTGCTGGCATTTGTGCAGAGCACTTGTGCACCACACTGGGTAACATTACAAGCCAACAATAATTTCACCAGCAATAAATATACCTCCTATAATCCAATAATTTGTGTACCTGCACGTGCTCTGTGGCAGGCAGTCCATTCAAAATAAGGTGCCTGCTGCACAGGTTCTAACGTTTGATTTTTTTTTTTTATTTCCCTTTCCATTCGGCCAACCTTTTTCCTTGCTCAATACGTTTTGTATTTTTAGGTTTTGGTTTATCCACGGTTGACGTTTCTACCCCGGTTCATTAACTATTGATTGTTTTCTATGTCCATATATTAAAATGACATATTTTTGTTTTAATAACTAGTTTTAATCTTATTGACTGCAGTTTCGAGTATTACAGCTGCGACAATAACCTGCTTACAATTAATGGCGCTCTAACTGCCCTCCCTCTCTGTATTATTGCAATCTCACAACAGGTGTCGTTGTGTTGAAGCTCAAAAGTAAAAGTAAGCTTGTTTTTAAGAAATGGACAAACTGACGAATCAACTTTTGTTGGCCGTTGTCAAAATTATCATCCATAAATGACTTGTATCCAAAGCCTTAATGGATGGGAAATAAGCGATGAGGAATTTGGGGTTATTATTCAGGAAATCGAAAGTTATCGCGATCACATATCACAAATTCGTAAAAGAATACACAAAGATTTATCTACCGAGAGAGAGAAAGAAATTCGTGATGAAGCTGAAAAAAAAGGTATTCTGAAGGGGCAAGAGATTGCAATGAGCAGCCTCAGCCTCCAGGGTATATTGAATCATGCGAGAGATCCATAGATAGACTTGTTGTTAATTTAATTTGTTGTTCTTATTGTAATACATATTGATAGTTTTTCATAGCTCCCACATTATTTTTTCATCCCATTCCTGTGGCAATTGCATTTTAAGCTGGTGGTATTCAGTGTTATTTTTACAGACCACTAGGCTGTAATTTGGCTAAAATGTCAGATTGTCAGATTGATTTGCGAAATTTAGCTTGGAGGATTGGGGGTCTAGGGGTGTTTTTTGGGGTAAGAAATTGGTTAAAATCGGCTCAAATAGGGGTTTCGCGAGATTGTTCTGTCCCGGCGCCCCCATATACTCTACTACTTAATCACTTAAATATGGAGTTAAGTGTCGGTTGGGTTAATTTGCAACAAGAGATTTTGGGGCACCCATATATCATATGTAGTGATTTCATATAGATAGGCCCTGATAGATTTCTTGTTTTGAAAGTAAAAGCAAAAGACAATTTTGATTTGCTTAAATTCAATCACACTTAGGCTAAATTTAGTATTTAGCCTAAGACACTTACACAAGTTAGAGCTTTATCATTCAGGAGTATAGTTTACTACACGGTGTCTAACCTTTTTGATGCAGGGGCCGCATTCGTTGAATCCAAAACTATTGCGGGCCACAAGCAAATATCGGAGAGGGGTCATTCCGTGTCAATTCACCTAGGGGTCCCCGGGTGACCCCCTCGGATCTGTTATTTCTCCCAAATGTTGCCCTTATAGTCAAACTAATAACTACCAAGTTTCAGGTCCATGCGTCATTTTGTTTTTTCACGATGCCCCTTGAAACTTTTGGTTAGGGGTGCCATTTTTCCAACAAAATTGAGCATTATTTTAAAATGCTGTCTTTGGTGCCAATAGTTGCTTAAATATAGCTGCTTTCAACCCAACATCACTTATATCAACTGTCTGTGACCCAATCTGTACAATCCAAGAGCAAAAAGTGAATTGCGCAAATACGTGTTAATTTTGTGGGGTTCCAGATAGCCGTAAAAATAGTCCTCAATTACAAACCTCTACTTTGACCCCCCTAAAATAGTATTTCCCTTAAAATTAACTCAATTTCTTGGTTATAGTTATAAAGTAACCATGGACTACATCACATTCCCTTATCTAGAGATTTGTGATTTGCTCATTTTTTGCACAGCGCCCTCGCAAACTCAATTTTCAGAAAAATCTCATTTTCGGGGGCCTAAATCCCATGTGGGATAATGTATTTATTTTCTGTAAATTGGTATTTGAGTCTGTATGACCCTTTTTGGGTCCCCGCCGACCGAAGTTCGGAGGGGACTATAAATGGGCTCCGTCCGTAGGTCTGTATGTCCGTATGTATGTCCGTATGTTTGTTCCGTGATAAAAATGTTAACAACTGGAACGTTTGGGCATATCTTTTTTTTCTGGTTGAGCTAGAGTTGGCCACTTGGGTATATTGGTAGGAGGGAAACCCCCCTACTAACCATGTAATTCATACCCACAGGGTCCCTCCCTGGGTACGGTCCAGGGGTAGGGGGAAAAGGTCAAGGAAAAAGGTCCTATTGCACAGTAAATGTCAACATTGTGACCATATTGTGTACATTTATCTAGAGTTCTGTGAGGGCTACGATGATGGAACTTGGTGGAAAGAAGCGGGTTGGTGAGTTCTCGACCTTGATTATATTTTGGGGTGTAAAATATGCTAATTATGGTATCTAATTTGCATTATTTATAAAATTTTCCCGCAAGGCTTGTGTACAAAAAGGTTTCTGGAGTTCTGAAAGGCGATAATGAAATTGTAACTTGGTGGAAGGAAGCGGGCTAATAAAGTTCTCGACCTGATTAGATTTTGGGCGTATTCGGGCCAAATTAAATATTGCAAATAGGTAATTAATATGCACATATCAGCATAATTGCTAGGTGGGGGGGGGGGGCAAAATATACCACAACACAGGTATTAACATATGGTAGTACCCATGTTTTCATTGAAGTATTCTTTTTAGTTTTGTTGGTGTTACATGGTGGTCAGTCTTTGGGTGCCAGCCTGTTTACATTTCTTGGAAAATGTGATAAATACGTAAAATTTGGTGTTTTGCCCCTTTCTAGACTCGTTGGGTCCATGATTTTTTCAAAAATATTGTTGCCAAATTGAATGAATATATTTTACTAATTTAGGTGAATTTTCCAGGGAATTTTTGGCATGATGAATTTTAAGATTTCTCGAGTCATTTTCAAAAAGGTAACATTTTTTTCAAGTTAATTTTTGGCGCAGCTTATGTAGGACAAAATTAAGGGTGGACTTGTGCAGGTTTAGTTGTCCTTGATAGTGATGCGCAGATATTTTGGCGGGGGACATATTTTACACGCATCCGCGTAATACTAGTTCGCCTTGTTATACTTAATAGTGCCAACGTCCATTTTTGCTTTGTTGAGAGAAAAACGAAGGGGTCGAACTTCAAGTTTCACTCGCACTCAAATATGACGCAAGGGTGCAGAATTCGGCAACCTTGAAAGTCATTTTTCAACTTGGGATAGAAAACGAAGGGGTCGAACTTCAAGTTTCACTCGCACTCAAATATGACGCAAGGGTGCAGAATTCGGCAACCTTGAAAGTCATTTTTCAACTTGGTAATACAATAAGGTTTTAAAGTGCTGTTTATGGTTGTTATGTGATTAACTGCATCAATCATTACTATTTGATGACAATTTGGTCACATTTGTCTAGTTTTACAGCAAATTTAGTCCCTCTGATGCCCCCTTCTCATAATGTGATAAATTTTGAAGCGACCTTGCAGGTCAAAGGTCATCTAGAGGTCAATTTGCTTAGAAATGCCCTTGAAAATCAAATTTGGCCAAAGAGACTTGACCTGAGCACAGAACAGTGCTGAAGTTGAATGTCACATGCAGGTCAAAGATCACGCAGGTCAAAGGTCATACATGTGAACTGCACTAGGCCAATATAAGACTTTCCAGTTATAACTGTTTAATTTTATTTTATTGAAGTTAAAAAGGTGATTATACCAAGACACAAAACAAGGCTTTATGTAACACCTTGGTGTTATATTTTGCAGATCAACTAAGGTTGTCAAATCATTTTCAAAATAGATCAGGTTCTAATGTGAAGGGTGGAGTGCGGAAGGGCCTATCTATATTTGCTGTAAATTAGATAAATGTTGACCAAATGGTCATCAAATAATATTGCGTAAATTAGATAAATGTTGACCCCAAAGGGTCATCAAAAGATGACTGATGCGTTTATCAATTAAACAAAACATGGAACACCATGTTCTTACCTATGTATTAACTGATGGAGAAAAATGACTTTCTATGGTTGCCGAATCTGCCAACCCTGGCATAAGATTGCGCATGAGTAAAACTTGAAGTTTGACACCTTTGTTTTCTATCAAACAAACGCAAATATGGATTGTTGGCACTACTTAAATATTCAAAAGGGTCATCCAGAACCCTACTCAAATACCAATTTGCAGAGAAAAAAAAACAAATTATCCCACATGGGAATTTTAGGCCCCCCGAAGATGAATTTCTGAAAAAAAAAATTTGACTTTGCGAGGGGGGGCGCTGTGCAAAAAAATGACAGTTTCTTAATCTCTAGATAAGGGTATAGGATGTAGACCATGGGTTGCTGTAAAATGTAAACCAAGAAATGACTTAATTTTAAGGGAAAAATACTATTTAGGGGGGTCCAAAAATTGAGGTTTTGTAATTAATTGAGGACTGTATTTTGATGGCTCTCTGGAAAGCCCGGAAGATTGTAACACGCATTTGACGCAATTCACCTTTTTTCACTTGGATTGTGCAGTTGGGTCACAGACAGTTGACTATAAATGATGTTGGTTGAATTGAAAAGAACTATAGTTAAGATACTATGGCCACCAAAGTTAGCATTTTAAAATTAAATGCTCAATTTTGTTGGAAAAATTGTAGTTTTGGAGGGACTCTAAGGGCAAACATGAGAGGAGAAATAAACAAGAAGATCCAAGGGGTCACCCGGGGATCTTCATGAAAAATTTTAGGGGTTTGACCTGGACTGACCAGAGGGGTTTGCTCTCAAGATTGTGCTTGGTAGAAACGTGCTCCTAGAGTCTAGAGTTATGACCCATACAAATTTGGCCAAAAAAGGGGACCATGATGTACCAGGGAAGCAGATTTTAGGCCCAAATTTAACAACAAGAAATGACAAAGTTGTCACACAAAAAAGTCAACCTTTTAGTAACATTTGGAAACATTTGGCTTCAGATTGGGAAATTGGTCTAATTTTTCAAACTTTGGGAAAAGTCCAGTTTCCGATTGAGTAAAATCGGACTAACTTTTCCAAACATTTTTTTAAAATTTTGAGAAAGTGATCTCATTTATACACCAAAAGGGGTCATCGTTATACCAGACGGCTGAAAAATTGGGGCCATATTTGTGGCATGCAAGTACCCAGGATGGTGGGAAGGAGGAGGAGGAAGATGAGGTATGTGGGTGAGGGGGGGGGGGGGGAGGGTGTGTGTGTTGCATGTAAGGTATTATACAATATTGATGGCTTTGAGGGCCATGGTAAAAATTATAGGCCCAAGGTTGAATCTCAAAAACCATTACTATGCCCCGAAGCGGAACAGTCAGTATTTGTTTACCGAATGTAAAGACTGTCTGTCATTGATTGGTAACGAACATTTCATAATAGCCGTGGTTATTGCCACTATTACAGTATGAATCAGTATTCTGCACTACATCCTTCAGTTCAACATCATGAACATGCAGTTTATTCGTCGTGGCTGCCGAATTTAATGGCACAATATTAAATTCTTCTAGAATTAGGCAAATAAGGCATTAAAGTTCCGATTTTGACAGCGTGATGACATCGAGGTCTACATCCCGATTTGTCTCATTTCCAGATGCAGCAGATATTCCTGAATATTTTGTAGCATACTTGAACCTGTTTTTTTTGTGTTCTCACTATCAGCTGCCTCTATTGAGTCAAACAGTCCTTCCTCAGGTGAATCTTGGCTGGTTGATTCAGCCATAATTCATCCAAAATGACTGGGGTGTGTACGCCCGTTGTTTCATTTAAATGGGCCTGGGTGAGGGTGTTGAGAAGAAGTCGTCTGTATCGGGTCAAATTGACCATCTCTCTGTTACAGCCATGGAACTACGTTTTTGCATGTATATTGTAGGTAGTGTTAACTACATACAATATACATGCAAAAAACGTGATTTGTATGATAGTGTTACTACGAAGTCATCAGGTGGAAGAGACTATAATGTTTTCAATTAGCGGGGGGCATAGCAATTGCTATGCCCTGCAATAGTAAATCCAATGCCCATTTGAGACGTTGTTTTCTTAAGTTTACGAGTGAGTAGTTTATCTATGCCCCATTTTTAACAATAAGAGACAGGGATCTTTTCTTTAAATGACGGTATATAATTGTTTTCTAGTGTGAGCTATTAATGGACTATTTTACTAGAATTTCGGGTTCTCGGCTTTCGCGGCTCGCTATATTCAAAGAATAGAAGCTGTGGGTCCCCCGCTCCATGACCTTGGACCTGGCACATGACCTTTGGGGGGGGGGGGGGGGACCTCATTCAACATATGAGGGATCCCATGGTGCACTATGACAGAAGTTTGGTTCCAATTGAACTTCAACTTTCACTTTGAGGTCATTTAAAAAAAAAAAAAATTAAACAATTTAGTGACACACACATCCACACCACACATACATACAACACGCAAACTGATTGCTAAGTGGGTCCTCCAGCTATAGCTGGCGGCCCCCAAAACAAATTCTGTTTTTTGAGATATGGATTTTATTTTAAGTACCTTGCTAGTCGCATGCGAGTTCGCATGCGAGCGATTAGCGGGCCGCAACTGGCTCACGGACCGCAGATTGGACATGCCTGGTTTACTAGCCAATTACTAATGCAACTGTGCAAAAATATCAAACTCTTTTAGAAAATGGGGGAAAAAAGGTACATTTCATGGGGCTACAGAGGAGGTCAAAAGGAAAAATTAAAATTCCATTCTGTTTTGAAGTTATGGGCTCTCAAAGTTTTACGACTCAGACTATAAAATTGTGATTCAGTATTAAAAAAACTTTATTAATGCTATTTATAATCAGTAGTTGCCACTTGTTGCATCAATAACAAAGCAAGTAGAATTTCTTTGTATCCCCTTAGTAAAAATAAGCCCTTAAATAGTTGCCATGGTGCGAAATGGACTAAAATGGGACCAAACATAGAGGGCGCTTATTTTGACGCGTACACCTGATATGAAGTTCTAGCATTGAAAAAATATTAGCATACACTATAACAATCACTGTGATAGAAGTTTTGTTTTGTATTTTTGATGTCTTCAGTGAAAAAATTTGGATTAAATTTGAGAGCCCATAACTTCAAAACGGAATGGAATTTGAATTTTTCCTTTTGACCTCCTCTGTAGCCCCATAAAATGTACCTTTGACTGCAATTTCAACAAAATCTGAGAGCGTGGGTTCCACACCTTGGTGTTTTGGCATGGAATGACCCTTAAAGGTTAGGGCTAACACATACTTTTCCCCGGCTTTACAAAGGATTTTGAAAAATCTTGAGGGTGCTGTTTACTCAAAATGTCCGTGTACTGCCCCTTTAAATTCACTGTTTGGTAATTAGTCACAAGCAAAATCACTTCTGCATTGCTCCTGACTTGCTTCAGAGATGACCAGAATCTAGCTGCAAGCAATTAACGATTGTCACCTTGTGGCCCCTGTTCCTGTGTGTACTTGTGGAAAAAAAATGTTGTTTGAAGGCAACGTGTTTTGCTCACTAGTTCTAACACAAAATCTTGTGTGTCCGTGCACATGGAAATGGAATATTGCAACTGTTAATTGATCAGTCTGCTGGTATACCAATCATCAAGTGGGGAAAGTTGACATCCGAGAACATCTAAATACTGATCAACTTGGGACTTTGAAGCACCTTAGCCTTTCAATTTTCATGCAGAATTGTTGGAAAGTTGTTTTGTTTTGACCATAATCTATCATAATAAAATGTGACTTTGCAAAGTCAAAAACCTTGAGGGGCATATCCCCTAGATCCCCTCCTTTCTTAGGTTTTTTGATCAGCTCATCATATCACAAGTTCATTGCCATGGCAACCATCCGTTGAACATGCATCATCCTTCAAGCATGATCGTAATCATTGGATAAAGGAAGAAATGTGCAACTGAAGTAGCTTTTTGCTAGTCAGGTAATCTGCCATTAACACCAAAAAATATAAACAACTTGTTTCTTTCACACTGTAGTGCCCACACATGTTTTCACCAAATGTGATTCAATCTGACCCAATCAGACCAATGTCAGGAATATACCAGAGGGTGTTTTGAATCAATCCCACAATGCATTGCAATGTGCCTATGCTGTCCTGTACAAAACACATGTCAGTACTTAGGGATAAAGTGTTAAAAAAGTTTAAGAACCACAAATCATTCCAGGATCATGCAAAAATTCCCTAAGTACTGGCACCTTGTGGGCTACAATGAGTGTAAAAGTCAGGGTTTTTATGTGTTAAGAATAGGATTTTTTGTGGGATCACATGACCTTGTTTGAGTGGAAATTTGTCCCAAAACGGGTGCATTGTGGGGATTGACTCAATACACCCTCTGGGAATATACCAAAAATTAAGTTGTTTTCTCTTGCTGTTATCCCAAGCTTGCAGATGCTGGAATCCCCATGTATCTTCACTGTAAAGCTATGTATGTATCTTTAAAGAGACATGAGGACATTTCCAGAAGTGTGTCTCCAATTTTTATGAAAACCATTTTGTTTTCATATTAATGTAATCAGAAGCCAAAACACTGTTTGGGCCATTCTTCAGTCACATTTGTGACCTAAAACTGGTAATTTTTTTATTTTCAACCCAATGCCAATTTGTCAACATAACCAATATTATATCATGCGGAGCAGCCGCATATTGCCTTCTCTCGATTTCCAGACTTCTTTCTTTCTTTGTACCTTGCTTCAAATGCTACTAGTGCCAAACACTTGGTCGATTGAACCGAGAAATGGCCACAAGAACCCCTGACCCAAGCTTCATATAGGGCATTCATAGTTTGACCATAGGAGTCACGTAGGGTCAATAGCGGTCCATTGTCACGCTGACACCCTTTTCCCTACTTCTCCCACAGTTCGTATGTGCTATCGATGCCATTCGTCACAGTGATTGCCAGATGCCTGGCCATATGGCTTGTACACAGATTTTGAATCCAAAGTCATTTAGGGGTCAAAAAGGGAAGTCTCTCTAACCCCTCCTAATATTTCAAAAAGCTATTATAAGTAGATTCAACCCATCGTGTCACCGCAGGAAAAGTTTTGGACAAGCAGTCCATTAGTTGGGAGAGAGGCAGAATATGTGGCTCGATTCACCTGCTTCATGAACGAACTAAGATAAGCTCGCTTTTCATGTATTCAGAAGGAGTACAAAGACCTTCGTGTTCCTTCGCATCCAAACACGGATGCTCAAACCTCAAAAGTCAGTGACGTTCACCTACTTTTTACAATTGAAACTATTAAAGCAAATATGGGGGGGGAACGATTCGTCAGAATGTTTGAGATTTGACTTGAATGATTTCATTAAGCACATAATTGATTTTTCTCTGCTAGCAGATTACATGTTTCAATAGATTTCGGGTGACATTTTACTTTCCATCCAATGCACATCCCCTCACTCAATGCCAGTACCTTCGGAAAAGTACTAGAGGTGACACGATGGGTTGATCTACTATAGTGTTACACAGTTATCTTGATCTTGACCAGACTTCGTCAGAATAACCCCTGACCCAAGTGCCATACAGGGTTTTCACAGATGGGGTCAAAGGTCACGCAGAGGTCATTACAGGTCAGTCGTGCTTTTTGCTGTTTCTGCCACAAACCAATTGCTATAATCACTAGACTTGGTCAGAAGAACCGTTGACCCAAGACCCATATGGGGTGTTCGCAGATTGGGGTCAAAGGTCACGCAGAGGTCATTACAGGTCATTCACTCTAACCCTCTTTTTTGCTATATCTGCCACAAATCAATTGCTATAATCACAAGACTTGGTCAGAATAACCCCTGACCCAAGGCCCATATGGGGTGTTAATTGATCAGTCTGCTGGTATACCAATCATCAAGTGGGGAAAGTTGACATCTGAGAACATCTAAATACTGATCAACTTGGGACTTTGAAGCACCTTAGCCTTTCAATTTTCATGCAGAATTGTTGGAAAGTTGTTTTGTTTTGACCATAATCTATCATAATAAAATGTGACTTTGCAAAGTCAAAAACCTTGAAGGTCCGTAGGGCAATAGCGGTCATTGTCACGCTGACACCCTTTTCCCTACTTCTCCCACAGTTCGTATGTGCTATCGATGCCATTCGGTCACAGTGATTGCCAGATGCCTGGCCATATGGCTTGTACACAGATTTTGAATCCAAAGTCATTTAGGGGTCAAAAAGGGAAGTCTCTCTAACCCCTCCTAATATTTCAAAAGCTATTATAGTAGATTCAACCCATCGTGTCACCGCAGGAAAAGTTTTGGACAGCATCCATTAGTTGGGAGAGGAGGCAGAATATGTGGCTCGATTCACCTGCTTCATGAACGAACTAAGATAATCTCGCTTTTCATGTATTCAGAAGGAGTACAAAGACCTGGTGTTCCTTCGCATCCAAAACACGGATGCTCAAACCTCAAAAGTCAGTAACATTCAACTAACTTTTTACATTGAATACTATTAAAGCAAATACGATTAGTCAGAATGTTGAGATTTGACTTGAATGATTTCATTAAGCACATAATTGGATTTTTCTCCCTTTTTCCTCCTCGCTAGCAGACATGTTTCAATAGATTTCGGGTGACATTTTACTTTCCATCCAATGCACATTACCTCACTCAATGCCAGTACCTTCGGAAAAGTACTAGAGGTGACACGATGGGTTGAATCTACTATAGTGTTACACAGTTATCTTGATCTTGACCAGACTTCGTCAGAATAACCCCTGACCCAAGTGCCATACAGGGTTTTCACAGATTGGGGTCAAAGGTCACGCAGAGGTCATTACAGGTCAGTCGCGCTTACCCTCCTTTTTGCTGTTTCTGCCACAAACCAATTGCTATAATCACTAGACTTGGTCAGAAGAACCGTTGACCCAAGACCCATATGGGGTGTTCGCAGATTGGGGTCAAAAGTCACACAGGGGTCATTACAGGTCATTCACTCTAACCCTCTTTTTTGCTATATCTGCCACAAATCAATTGCTATAATCACAAGACTTGGTCAGAATAACCCCTGACCCAAGGCCCATATGGGGTGTTAATTGATCAGTCTGCTGGTATACCAATCATCAAGTGGGGAAAGTTGACATCTGAGAACATCTAAATACTGATCAACTTGGGACTTTGAAGCACCTTAGCCTTTCAATTTTCATGCAGAATTGTTGGAAAGTTGTTTTGTTTTGACCATAATCTATCATAATAAAATGTGACTTTGCAAAGTCAAAAACCTTGAGGGGCATATCCCCTAGATCCCCTCCTTTCTTAGTTTTTTTGATCAGCTCATCATATCACAAGTTCATTGCCATAGCAACCATCCATTGAACATGCATCATCCTTCAAGCATGATCGTAATCATTGGATAAAGGAAGAAATGTGCAACTGAAGTAGCTTTTTGCTAGTCAGGTAATCTGCCGTAATACCAAAAAATATACACAACTTGTTTCTTTCCCACTGTGGTGCCCACGGATGTTTTCACCAAATGTGATTCAATCTGACCCAATCAGACCGATGTTAGGAATTACCGAAAATTAAAGGTGCAACGAGAGATTTGAAATAACAGATGTTTCTATAAAATGTGAAAATTCTAATTTTAGCACTGGTGTAAAGCTTTCTATCAAAAATATCCCCATCTGAAAGGGTTAAGCTGAGAACTGTTTCTTTGATATAAAAAATGTGTGAAATTTCTAATTTCCTATAGAACTGCAAATAGTAAAAATTCAGCTTATGTTTCCTAATGAAATATGCGAATTACCTTTTGCTTTCATTTTAAGTTGTTTCTGTAACCAAATAAAGGGTAGAAATTCTATTGAGTGTCTAATCTATATGAAATCACTACATACCACACAAATATGGATGACTTGAAATCCTCTCATTGCACCTTTTAAGTTGTTATTCTCTTGATGTTATCCCAATACCAAGCTTGGAGATGCTGAAATCTGCATGTCTCTTCATTGTAAAGTTAATGTGCCTTTATTGTTAAAGAGACATGGGGGCTAAGTGTGTTTCCAATTTTTATGAAAACCATTTGTTTTCACCAAATGTGATTCAATCTGATCTAATCAGACCGATGTCAGGAATTAACAAAAATTAAGTTGTTATTTTCTTGATATTATCCAAATACCTGGGATGAATAAACCTAACAGAGATTGGAAGCAAAGTTGTGATCCATTGTTAACAGCTCGAGTGTGTTGAACCAGGTCTGTTTCGGCTTGCAATGACTTGGCCGCACGGCGGTGCTGTGAGCGCCTTAAGTTTTCTATGAGCAACGTATCCTGCAGATCAGCCAATTTTACCCAATTTTGTGCTTCAATTCATGACCTAACGTGAATTTAATTGTTCTTGGGACCAACTCACATTAACACTTTATGGGTTTGGCTATGTCATCAATAACTTTATTTTCATAAAACATAAGTCAAAATTCAAACAAAATGTCCAATTAGATCCCATTCTGTTAAAAAAATATGAGTTTGAGAAATAAACTGGCCCAAATTTGTTTCAATTCTTGTGATATTGAAAGAGAAAATACACATTTTAATTAACTCAGTATATTTTAAAGATATCCAAGAATGTCATTTAATACATTGAAGTTTGAGCAAAATCTACCTATAGTCGACAAATGAGTGTACAGAATTAGTCATTTTAAGTTATTCCATGGCTTATATGTAACAGTCATTGAGTACTAAACTGTGTTCAAGGCTTTTTGACAAATAACAAAAAATAGCCCGCCAAACTCAAATCTTGGGGTTATACATTGAAATGCATTGAATAATGATTACTGCTTCTTGATCAATTGAGGGAATTGTTGAATTAACATAATAACAATACCATACCAGTTGCTGCACGCTGCAAACAATCCATAGATTACTTGCTTCGAATCTCTGTTAGGTCTGTTAATCTCAGAAAGTACCAAGCTTGCAGATGATGAAATCCCCATGTGTCTTCACTGCAAAGTCGATGTGCCTTCAAAGATATGACATTTGCGGACATTTGCCTCTACAATTTTTATGAAAACCATTTTGTTTTCATATTTATGTAATCTAGAAGCCAAAAACACTGTCCTTTATGTAATAAAAAGACAAGTAGAGAAGAAGAGAGGAGAAGTAGAGAGGAGGAGTTGTTGTGGAGAAGTAGAGAACTGTCCCATGGTCTCCCCAGTCCCCAGCCAGTAACAGCTTTCCGGTGACACCTTCAGCAATCCTGAGGCATCTGTGACAAAGACTAATAAATTACACAATAATGGGGCCCGTCACCATAGCAAAAATTAAAGTTGTTGGTAAATATTTATAAATTACTGAATCCACAAACTTGATGTTTTAACATGTGACCAGGCAAGTAAACAAATACTGGAGATGATTTCATTGGGTTTTGAAACTTTTAATAAATTTTACCGAGAAATTCCTTCTAAATTTCTGTCAATTTGGGTGGACAAAAGTTACCAAATAAAAATAGGCATTCAAGAAACTGATTAAGCTGCATTTATAAGTAGAATTTTTGAATATTTTGCCTAATTTTGTATTAGAAACATGCATTGTAAGGGTTTACATGCATGGATGTTAAAGGATTTCATTTTCTTTTGGCATGCCAAGAAAAAGTTTGTGCTAATGTGACAGCAATCCATCAATGAAATACTGTCACAATAGCAAATATTAATCAGCTGTCTTCAAGCATGTTGTTTAACTTTTTTACTTGTCCCTTTGTTTTCTGAGAAGAAATACTATTTGCATTAAAATATGAAAAAAGAACATAATGCATCATCATTTTAGCGACAAAGTAAAATACTTTTCATTCTGCACATTTACGTCACATTAGCAGTAAAAATGTCTAATATTATGTCACAATAGCACAGAAGTCTGTCAAATTGCATTTGTAAGTAGAATTTCTGGATATTTTGCTTAATTTTATAAAAAAAAAAACATGCATTGTGGGGGTTTACATGCACGGATGTTAAAAGAAAGGATTTCATTCTCTTTTGGCATGCCAAGAAAAAAGTGTGCTAATGTGACAGCATTCCATCAGTGAAATACTGTCACATTAGCAAATATTAATCAGCTGTCTTCAAGCATGTTGTTTAACTTTTTTACTTGTCCCTTTGTTTTCTGAGAAGAAATACTATTTGCAATAAAATATTTAAAAGAAACATGATGCATCATCATTTTAGCGACAAAGAAAATACTTTTCATTCTGCACATTTGTGTCACATTAGCAGTAAAAATGTCCAATATTATGTCACAATAGCACAGTCTGTCAAATTATCATCACATTAGCACAGTTCTGTCAAAAAAAGTCACGTTAGCAAAAGCTATGCCGCATTTTTGTCGCATAACAGCCAAATTTTATGCTATTTCAACTTAAAAAGAATGATAGGAGAGAATCATTTGGTTCAATGAATTATAATTAAATCACATAAAAAAGTTTATGGTCCCATTATTGTGCTTTCTGTCTTATGCAATTTGTTTCCCGACTCTGATCCCATCTCTGCCTAGTCTTATAGCCAATTCTACTTTCTAAAAGACTTGTTTACATGCTATTTCACACGCAAACATGCTTTATTAACAATAAGTAGATGTGAAGGGACAAAGATGTTTTTGTTTGTAATTTGCTAATCAGATTACACCACTTCAGCATTATGTCAAAATGCCTTTCTGGTGCACATATTGATCATAGTGATAATACAAAAACATCACTAACTTTATACAAAAATCTTAAAAATAGAAAAGATCACAATTGGTTCTAATTTTACATGCAGGGGTTTTATATTTTACAAGAAAACACCATTCTTCAGTGTCATAACAACATCAGCCGTGAATTTCAGCTCAGTTCTGCCCCATGTTAATATAATAGATGGCAGTTCTGTGCAGCTTAATTTATTCAAACTAGAATGTGGTTCAGTGCCTGATTCAATTTGCTTTTCACAGCAGAGACATGTTGCAAATCAAGAAATTTATTGGCCTTGAGATATCGTTAAGAAAATATTACTTGATTAACTTCAACTCATGCTGCCTTTTTAGAGGCGTGTACCAAAATTATATTGTAAAATGGTTAAGGTACTTGTGAAATATCTTCCAACTGCACTCCTTAGTCATTAAGGAATTACTCTTGATTCCAAAATAAATAAAAAAAAATGTAAGGCCGCATAAAAATTATCAGATTCTCGTAGCCCTCCCTTCCTCACGTTTTGGGTTAATGTCAAACTTTTTTGTTTTTAAATTTTCTTCAATTAGTATGTTTTCAATCCTGAAATTTTGATGGATTATAGACCTAATTGTGTTACTAATTAACCACAATTGCTTTCATGTGAATTTAGATACCTCTAGTGGGGTCTATTTCTTGTAAACTTAAAATAAAAAAAGGCCTACCATTTTTCGGATGTGGCTGCAAGTTGGTGGTAATATCAATTTTTGTGAAAGCAGCCATATTTAGTGTCATTTAGTTAAAAAAAATGAAAACTGCCCTCCCTCCTCACTTTTCAGAGACCACTGCTATGAGAAACTAACAATTAATTTTAAGGGGCCTAACTGGGTTTACAAATTTAAGGGAGTTGGGGGAATTGCACTAAAAATAGTTGATGGTGTTAAGGTCCATTCATGCTTCACTGCATTGCAGTGCAGTGCTGCAATGCAGCCTATCAAAATCGTCACTGCAATCCAATGCAGTACTGCAACGAAGTTAAAATTATTTTAACTGGCGATGCAGCAAGATGCAGTGGGGGGCAGTCAGTGGTGCAGTGTGCCAATTTTCCTGCAATCCATCGCAAGTTTACTGCAACATACTGCAATCCGTGACCTGCAGTGACCTGGGTTGACCTGCAGTAAATCGATTAGGAGTGCAGCGGAAGTGACAGAACATTGCAGTAAACTTACTGCACAGCAATGCAGTGCAGTGGAAGTATGAACGGACCTTTACAGTGTTTGACATCATCATAGAAGCATTGTTGATCTAATGCATGTAGTTATGATTAAAGGTGGATGACCTGATCGACAACCTCATTCCTCCACTCAACTCATGAAAATTGATATTTTATTATTAGAAGAAAGTTCATATTTTTCTCATAACCCTAGTGAAATTGAAGGTCTGGGGAATGTTTCCCTATGATTTTCTGAACAAAAACATCCCAAAATGTGGTCAACCATGCTAACTCACACGGTCTTATGGGCCAATTTGATTTACGTACATACATACATACATACGCTGACATTTGTAAAGCGCCTTTTGACCAAAAGGATACAAAGTGCTGAGGAAGAGAAGATGAAAAAAGAAGTGGAAAAGGAGGAGAAAAGGTGGCAGCTAAAGAACAAATAGGAGGCAACCAATTATTTGGGGAAGAGGTGACTTTTCAGGGACTTTTTAAAAGAGGCTATAGTGGTACTTCCATAAGTGAGGGGCAGCGGTCAAAAAAGCCCTATCACCGGTCAGAGTGCTGGTCCTCGGAATGTGCAGACGGCTTGTGAATGGAAAGAAGAGATGAAATGTAGTGGGAGAGAATTGTTAAGAGATTTGAAGGTGTGGACAAGGGTACAGAATTGGATACGTTGAAGTGAAGCCAGTGAAGCTCCTTCAGAAGAGGAGAGGAATGAGTGTGTTTTGGTTTCTTGAAGATGAGCCGGGCACACCTGATTTGAATTCTCTGAGGACGAGTAATGTTCTTGTGAGAGATACCATTGAGAGCACTACAATAATCCAGCCTGGAGAGAATAAGAGCATGGACTGCACTGTGGGTGGAATTGAAATCAAGGAACCGGCGGATTCTATTCAGGTTACATTTATGTTTTGCTTTGTGAACAGCTACATGGACTGATTTAACCAGGTGGTTTCGATGATAAGCTTGCATTGTGAGAAGAAAACTTCATTTGAAAAATCGCACCATAATCGGGACAGCTACCTTTAATTAACAGACTTTAAAACAATATGCAACATGATCACTTGTAAAAGTTTCTTACATGTTATATCTATATTATATAGAAGCTCGCAGAAACTGGGAGCACAGAACTAAATAAAGACGAAAAACACACGATCCCGAACCCGGACCTCTCGCTTTCTAGGCGTGGCCCGGTGGTATTTCTCACGCCTAGAAAGCGAGAGGTCCGGGTTCCGGACTGTGTGTTTTTCGTCTTTATTTAGTTCTGTGCTCGCCATTTTCTCCAAGCTTCTATATAATATTTACCAAGTTACTTTCTCAGGTTGTATCATTTACTTGATCCTCGCGTGCATTGAATTGAGTTTCGCTTCGTCATAGATTCTGCTAGAATATGTATATAAGGCTCTCCCATTCTGAAGTATGTTATATCTATAAAAAAAACAAAGTGTCTGACTGGCTTTGTGTTTCATTGCGCTTTGACATAAGCTGCAATTTTTTACGTGGGTGGGGAACGACAGTTTGAGGGAAAAGAAGTACATTTCAAGTATACTATGACTGTATTTGAAATGTATGTACTTTTTTCACACAAGTACACTTAGAAGAACATATCAAGGACAATCCCTGCATAGTTGTTTTATGTTACCAGACTGACTGTGAATGAGACTATTTTGTACGTGGAGATAACAACGTTTTTTTCAAACATGTCAACCTAACAGGGGAATATGAATGGAATATACCGTATTCATCTTTTTCCATGTAATCAATAGAAATGAGATTTAATTTTTCTTTATACACTGCATTATGCAGAAGGGATTTATAATGCATTGCTGGCAAAAAAATATAAAAGGCTGGGAATACAAATGTTATGTACTTTCTATTACAGCAATAACAGTGCATTTTTTTATGAGTGCATACAATTTTCCAAAAAATTGAGATTTTTTTTCCACAGTTGCATTGGTAATTAGCTAGTAAACTACCAGTGACTGGTAAAGCTTGAACTTGTCTATTAGTCCATGAGCCGAGCAAATTTTCGGTATCCTGAAAGGGACAAAACGACACTTATTATGCAGCATCAGTATACCATGGCCTACACAAAAATCTATGATTGATAGCATCTCTGGAATGGTAGCTATAGCCAGGTAGGGGGTAACCAAGGTTTACACGGGGTGGGGGGATTTTAAAATTGCTTCAATCATGTTGAAAAGTATACCACATTATTTGTCTGATAAGGTTTCCAAAAAGGTATAGTTTGTACTAACTACAGCCTAAAGTTTTGGAGTTATAAGCTATAAACAGCAAAAATCAATAAAAAGGGTAATTTTCAGTTGTACAGGAGTCAAATTTAAAAGTTGCTTTGATTAAGATAAAATATGGTGCATATTATTGGTGAGCTCATAGGATTAAGGGTTTTTTTGGGTCTTGGACAGCAAAAATGGAAAAATGTTTTTTTTTTTTCATATATAAATAAAGTTAAATTTTAATGTAAGTGCTTAACCTTAACACACATACGCTGAAGGTTTAAAATAGAATGGAATTTGTTTGGTCGTGTGACCGGTTGCCATGGAAACGGCAGCCATCTTGGATTGCATATTTTACCATATTGGTCGACACAAAACGTTCTATCTCAAAAAGTATGACAGCTATGATGCTGAAACAAATTGCAAATGAATACTATGACTAAGATCTTGTGCATAGACCTCTAGTATGCTTATATTTTACTGTTAAGGGTGGTAAACTTATTTTTTTGTCTGAACCAGAAAAAGATAATTATTGTTTTACATTTTGTGAAAAAACCCATCTTACCATTAACTGTTCCCCTTCATTGAGGTCTATTCACAAGAGCTCTACAACAACAACTTCTGAGCCAAATTTGAAGGCTATACCTCTTATACTTTTGAGATAATGTGTTTTGTGTGCGAGAACTTTGCAAAAAACGAAATGTTCAAAAACGCACGTCAAAGTTCACATGGTTCTTAAAAAAGCTCAATTAATGTTAAAGGTGGTTGTTCCGATTTATGTGTATTGTGTTCTCTACTTAATATGAGAGCCTGGCACTTGCACATACACCCCATCAAGTACCGTGGGAAACAAACTTGCGGTTTTGATGGTAGACGCAATAATGCATGTTGCAAAGCCCTATTAAATACTGTGCTAATAAAGTGGTTAACCACTAAAACGGCGTTTTTTTGTTTATATCTTGGGAATGAAATGGATTCGAGGTCTCAAATTTCAGGACGACAATGAGAAAAATACGGCCTTTCATCTGATATCAAAATCGATACTACTTCCGGGTAAATCAGGGGGGGTCCCAAAGACTATCGGAACACGCCCCTTTAAATAATTGATTAATTATAGCAAATTATTTTAATTTTTGAGATAGACTTTGAATTAAAAACATTAAAATAGACATTCATCAAGGGTTTGATAACTTTGTATTAAAAAATACAATCATTTGTGTCAGAAATTTGCCAAAGATGTGTTCAGAATGACTCGATAAAGCAATAAAATACATAAGAATTAATAATAAAGAAAAACAAAAGAAATGTTATGCGTTTTCGCTCACGTCCTTTGACTAAAACTGTCATAACTACGGAACTGAATATCCGATTTGAGTCAAACTTGAAGCAAACAAAAGCTTATATTTCAAGCTAAAACATTAAATGATAAACACAATTTGCCAAATATTAACCCTGTATAACCCAAAAAAAAAAAACCCTTAAAAATAAGGAATAGTTTTTGGCTGTCTAAAATGCTTAGTTACCAATGGAGGGAGCAATAAAGGTCTATGTCCATTGTATTCAATGGGGCTTGACCTTGATTCCTCCCTACTTTGGTAAGTAAGCATTTAAACACTCAAAACTATTCCTATGAGCTCCATCAATCATTTGCACCACTTTTAACCAAATTAGAGCAACTTTAAAAATTGATCCCTGTACAACTGAAATTTAACCTTTTGACCTGTTTTTGCTGTTTTTAACCTTAACTCCAAAACTTTGGGTTGTAGATGGTACAAACTATACCTTTTTGGAATCCTTATGGTTTGACAAATGATGTGGCATACTTTTCAACATTACCGGATCATTTTAAATTTTGACCCCTGTGTAATCCTTGATTGTCCCCTACCTGGTTATTGCTACCATCCCAGAAATGCTATCATGTATTTTTGTGTAGAGGATAGTGTACTGAGGCTGAATAATAAGTACTAGGCGGTCCCCGGGTTTTCGCGATCACCTGGCTTTTTTAAAGCACTACTTTTTTTTGACCTTGAATGACCCTGATGACCTTTGATCCACTAACCAATACAAACTCGGTCTTCGGAAGGTCAAGGGGCACCCACCCACCAAGTTTTCAAAAGAACGTGCGCTCCCGCGTCTCTCCGAGAAAATAGACGCGGTCAGACAGACACACTGACAGACCACCGGTATTAATATATATAGAGATTGTTTTGTCCCCTTTCAGGATACCAATTAAGCTATAATTTCCTGATGGCTGAAGGATGTGTCCCAAAAGAAGGAATTTTGTAATTATATATATATTGGATCCCGATAATAATTCAGTGGCTGCTGGAAACGTCCTCCCAATATGAAACGGCAAGGAACTAGGGCCCCATATATGTGTCTATGTGCTCATCCATTGTTCTGTTAATTCAGGCAGGTCAAGTTAGAGGTCATTTTCTTGAGATGGCACTATTTCAGAATGGATGGACAGAAATTTGGCATCTTTAGCTCCACTGTGAAATTGCAATCAGGATCCTGATTCTAATTGTCCCGGTCGAACAAGTTCGGAATGGGGGCTATGAAATGAGCAGCGTCCGTCCGTTCGTTCGTCTGTGATAAAAATGTTAACCACATTGTGTATGATTTATCTGGAGTTCCGTAAGGGCTACAATGATGTAACTTGGTGGAAAGAAGCAGGTTGATGAGTTCTCGACTTGATTAGATTTTGGGAGTAAAATATGCTAATTAAAGACACTATCAGTGATTTGAAAAATATTTGAAATTTGCAGGAATAGCTTCAAAGTGAAGGATAAGTCTGTAGAATTCTCATAAGTTACCTTTTACAGCTGTAGAATAACAGAAAAGGAAGAAAACGGCAGTGTTCCAAGATACGATTCTCCATTCAATTACGTGTTGTAGTAAGTGTCCGTTCGGACAGTAACGACTAAAATCTCTGATTCTGTCCTTATTAGGTTGCTTCTGGTCTTATCATTTGCAGGGTATGTTAGGATACCTGTACTTGTTACGTACATGCAAAAATCTGATTTTTGTTGATTTTTTCGATTTGCTGATTTAGCAAATCACTGATAGTGTCTTTAAGTATCTAGTTTGCATAATTTAAGAAACTTTTCCCGCAAGGCTTGTATACAAGTTATCTGGAGTTCTGTAAGGTGTATAATGATGTAACTTGGTGGAAGGAAGCGGGTTGCAGAGTTCTTGACATGATTAGATTTTGGGTGTATTTTGGGCAAATTACATATGCAAGTAAGCTAATTAATATGCAAAAATTGCTATATTTTTGAAACGGTACATCGGATATGCATAATTCCTTAACTGCATGAAAGCCTATCATGGTGTGCATCTTCTATGCCATTTGAAAGTGTGTGATATATGCAGCTCAGGTATGCAAATGAGCTAATCAAATATGCATAATTGCTGTATCGCTAAAACGGTACATCGGATATACAAAATTCCTTCGCTATGTGAAAGACAGCTCTGCAAAACATCTTTTGTGTGAATCATAATAGACTATTTGCGCAATCCCCGAAATGCATCTCATTCGGTGCCCATTTCCATCCGGGAACTTATACCAGCCTCAAGTCGGCTAAAAACATACGATTAGGAGCGTAACGTAAATACCAGAAAACTTATCCTATCTGTGACGTTGCACTATAGTTGTGTAATCGTCCATCAGGTGACAAATAGGGCACAATTACGATCGAAAATATCACGTTTTGTCGTGAATTTCAACACCAGTGCCTCGATTGTTTTTTGTTCCATAGATATTCTTCTACATTTTTGTAAGATTAACTTCACGTGAAAAGGTACTTTGTATTGTAATTTTAGGCACTGTTCGGCGACGCGAACGAACAACAATTTTTTTTGTAAACATGACCTCTGGTACAAGTTCCCGGATGGAAATGGGCACCGAATGAGATGCATTTCGGGGATCGTGCAAATAGTCTATTGAGTCAAAGTGCATGTGGGTCAATTAAAGGGGCATTTTTGATGTAATTGGTCTAATAAGCGTTATTGCTGTACATTGGATATGCAAGGGGGAGGGGTGGGGTGTCGGGGAGGGCTGTGGTCTCAGGGAGGGGCGGGGGGTGTCTTGGGGAAGGATGTCTCGAGGAGGGGGAAGGGTGGGGTGTCTGGGAGAGGGAGATGTGCGGTGTCACATGTTAGTGATTGCGTCATTTGGCGGGGACATATTTTACGCATCGTGTGAACCCAAGTTTGCCTCTTTAAAATTTTAATCCCTTCTTTTACGCCAATAAACGCACTTTTGAGCATTACTATTCGTAGGTATAGTTTACTAGCCTTAACTCCCTATCTGTTTCTAGCCTATGTCTCAGGAGAGAGTAAAGCAATAGCAGGAGAGAGGAAGGAGAGAAGTAGGAAATTTGGGTCGGTATTGACCAAGGGGCCTTCGGGCCCAAAGCACATACCGGGGATACCAAGCTACGATGGTGCCCATTTCATGCCCATATGTGTCTTCGTTTGATGATGCAAAGGATACATCCGGGACTTAATGCATTTTTCTAACTCTGTGCTGTGGTGTTCTATAAGGAGTGGGGCGTTAAGGTTAGACAATTACCAAAACAACTGTGCAAATTTTGAAAATCGATTAAAATTCTTTTTTACATGGATCAGAATCAAAGTTACTTTTTTTTGCAACAGACGATGGCTGCTGGCAAATTCACCAAAATTCGAACTACAGCAATTTCTTCTGAATATGTTGAAACAAGTATTATCAGCATTCCAATTTTAATGGCTATGACAGTAGCTTAATAGATTGTCAAACCCATCATTCGGAGATTAACACATCACTACTCTCATTTATCCTGTACATCAAATTTTCAAACAAAAATAGCAAATCAAAACCCAATTATGTTCTGCACATTTTTAAGACATTTTTTGCCCCAATTTAGTTGCCATAGCAACACTTTCAATTCAAAGTTGCACTTAAAACCATTGGGGGCTATTTACACAGATGAGGTATCAAAGTGCACAGGTTTTAAGACGTCTTCAAAAAGGAGGGTGGTTCCTTTTTGTGATGTGTTTAGGTGATTGTCAGGTTATCATATCATATATCATATCATATTTATTTCCATTATCATACATCATCATCATTCTCAGTCGTCATTGTTGTCATTATCCTTATCCTCACCTTCATATTTACACTCATCACATCTTCATCCTTGTCTTCCCCATCCTCGTCGTTGCCGTCATCATCATCATCATTATCACCTTATCATCATCATCCTCATTATCCTCAAATCCCATCATCATGGTCATGGTCATCAGTATTTTCATTGTTGATGATATCTCAGCTATTTTCATTATTATCATCATCACCTACCTTGCATCTTAATTATCACTGTTACTATCGTTATGATACTTTCATAAACGTTTATTGTAAGAGAAGAAATGTGAGCGTCCGTGAATTAATTTTTTGCTAGTCCACGCCAAGCTAAAAATTCCAGCCATTAACCTCTAATCAACATCACAGGGACCATCAAGCATAACCACCTATTGTTATAATCTCGATATAGTCCCCAGAAAAGTCATTAAAATATCACTAATAATGAAACAGCCCTCAATAGCAATACCATCTCTCTCAATACCTCAAGACTTGACATAAGTCTACTCACTCCAAATCCAACTTGTCTCTATATATCACAGATTACGAGACTACCTGTGTGTGTACCGTGAAAGCATCTATGCAATAAACCTCATTTGCTCATGCTCAGAACAGCTCTACTACTCTTAGCCAAGCCCGGCTGCATCAGAACGGCTGCATTCAATGGTACCAGAAGAGCATCTGAAATCAGGCTGTCTATAGTCGAACGTCATACCAGGAGGCAAGGTAGTGTTGGCATCCAACAAGTGTTAGCAAGAGAAATGGCAAGTGGTACTACAGAGGCAAATGGGAAAGGAGGGGAGGCAAGTGGTTCTCAGAATGTCAAGTATCTTGGGTGAGTTCTACACTTTGTTGTTCTATTTGGGTATATTATTTACATGCTTATTTATGCAAATATGGTATATTGTTGAAAATAATAATAGATTAGATTTTGTAATTGAATTAACTTGAAGCACCTTTCAATGTTGTGGTGAAATGGAAGTAATTTAGGTCATTGACTGATTTCTCAGTGTGAGAATTAGTTTCAGGTTGTTTTCAATTGCAGATCTTTGGCTATTGTTGAGTTGAGTTTGCTGTCCTTAAGTGTGTTTGGCATTTGTTCTTTTCCTTTAGTGTCCCAGTAATTTTCTCTTTCTGAAGACAAACTTGGTTTCTTTTTTTTTATGATTGATAGCATATTTATTTACTACATTACCTGTTTCCTGATTTTGTTAATGAGTTGGATAAAGTTGCCGACTATTCAGTTCAGTGAACTTTCTGAAGTTTTAGTGAATTTTGATTCATCATCGTCGTTGTCGTTGTCTTCATCATCAGGGCAAGAAAATTAAAAGTGTGTTGTCATCTGCAACTGACCCAAATTTTTACGTTCTTCGAAAAGTTTGACTGCTCAAAAGAATACCCACACCTTATTAATTTTTTTTTCTTTTCAAAAATTCTTAAAACTAAAATGCATAATTGTTGTATATAATAACATAACTTAGTGGTGTCAAACAGTTTACATATACTCAACATTAAGGCAGTGTCAACCTTGAGCTTCCGAGTATCTATTTTGGGTTGTAACTTTGCAAATATTTGATTATTGTCTGTAAAAGTATACATTTCTGGAAAGAAAATTGGACGATGAACCCGATGATGGCATCAGATTAATGTAAAACTTTCCGTATTTTGAGAAAAATACTAAAAAAACATGATTTTGCCCCAAAATTTTGCCCGACAAAGCATACAAAGCATTTAGAATTTTCATGATTTCTTATGTTATTTTTTAGGAACAAGACAAATTTGTCTAGGGACGTTTTTTTCATTTTTTGAAAATAGAGCTTACTTTTCGAAATATAAGGAAAAATGTCAAAAAAGTGTGATTTTTACCTTTCTTTTCCAAAATTTGAGTATATATTGGAGAATATCTTTAGTTAGAAATCGAAAAATGAAAAATTGAGAAAACCGTCCCTAGAGAAGACCGATTGCTATCGTAGGAAAGTTAAACCACACCTTTTACTTCCGTACTTTTGGAGTTATCCGCTATCCTTGTCTGAAAATTTGCTAAATTTTGCGAAAATTGAACATTGAGAAAATCTGTGTTTTAGTAAAAAAGTGACTTTTCACGCCATTTCAAGCTGTCTCTTTCTCAAATAACTTTACCTTTTAACTTCAAAATTGAGTATGTTGTGGAAGTGATGAAAATACATCTTTATTCACTATTGAATCAAACCTCCTTTGTCTTCAACTCCAGAAATCAGAAGAAATTGAAATTTCATCTGGTCTAAAATAGCGCTTTGTTTACATTTTCAAATATTATTTTTCGTTTTTCCAAGATGCGTTCGCGCAAAAGTACATTAAAACACGCGCACGCTTCATTACGCAGCAAAAACTCACCGCGCGACGCGATGCTGCGGCCTTGCCCTGTAACAGCGTGAAATGTGCTTAAAAATTCCCGCCAAATACCCTCAAGGGCCATTTCGTGATTAACAGCCTCATCCTAGCCGACTTACCTCAAAAAGTTGAAGATTTTAATTTCCTCTGAACCGTCGGCCTAAGTATAAACGTGTGCCAACCTTACGTGCAATTCAATTTATGTGGAAAGAAATTAGTAATTTTGTATTTTTGTTCTTTTTTATATGAAAAGTTTTATATGAAAACTATGACACTGTAATACAAATATTTTGTCCTAACATCAAAATGCTAAGTCACAATCAACTGAAAATTTGGATATAGCTTTTCTCAAGGATATCTTGTGAACCATAAACAAAAAATGAGGTGCTAGGATCACAAAATGTACCTTTAATGTTATACGTGATGGACTGATATTCAATCAAAAAAAAAAATATGACTGACTGATCTGTTTTGACTTGAGAGCAGAGGGTGTATTGAGTGAATCCCATAATGCACCACTTTTGGGAAATTTTACCTCAATAGGGTCATGTGATCCCACCAAAATCCTATTCTTAACACATAAAAAACCTGACTTTTAAATTAATTTTCACCTACAAAGTGTTAGTTACTTAGTAATTTTAGGCATGATCATGAAAGTCTGTGGTCCTCTAGCTTTTTGTGCACCTTGTATCCCTAAGTACTGACATGAGTTTCATACAGTACAGTATAGGCAAATGCAATGCATTATGGGATTGGTTTTTCAAAACACCCTCTCTGACTTGAGTTCAACATTGTGTTTCTGATTTATTTTGTTTTGCTCCTTGATCATCACAATTTTACATAGATTGAAAATGACCAAAAGCCTTGAATTTTTTACTCCGGCACAACAATGGTCAATTTCTTGCTGGCTCTTCTGTTTGAGTTGCCTCTCCAAAAAAAAATCTTTGATTAAATTTAGGAAGTAAATAAAAGGAGCACCAATTATGTTTCGTTCGGATTGCAATAGGGAAGGTGTCACTAGAAGCTATTTTTGCTCGTCTAGTTCATGATGCAGTTTTATTGATTTGCAATAGGTTCACAGTACTTTCCCATTTACTGCTATTGTCACACACTTGGCCTTTTTTTGTTGTCTCTTCTATGATTTAAAGGTGCAACGAGAGATTTTGAGGCCACCCAAATATTGTGTCATAATAGTAATTTCATATAGATTAGACACTCAATAGATCTCTTACCTTGTATTTGGCTACAGAAATGTCTTAAAAGAGAGAGAAAAAAGGTGATTTTGATTTGCTTATATTTCAATATAAAACATAGGCTGAATTTTGTATTTGCTCCTATACGAAATTAGAATTTACAATTTTTGTATAAAGAACCTTATCAGCTTAATCTTCAGATGGGATATTTGATGGAAAGCTTTACATCAGGGAGAAAATCAGTACTTTCGATTTTTTGGGACACTTGATATGTGTAAATCTCTCGTTTGACCCTTTATGTAAGATGAAAAGGCATTTCTGACAGATTGGTTATGACATGATAATAATGTTGTAATTCCTGGGAGGATGGATTTGGAGAAGAAGATAAAAAAGTGATGACAAATGGGTTGTCATAACAACTGCAGTGTACACAAATAGATACATCCCTGTTCATTGTGTGAGTAATAGTTTCTGGAGGAGGGACAGATTGATAATCCCTCATCCAGTTTTATTTTCCCAGAGAGGGTTAGATGTCAATCAAGTTTACCATTAGGGTTTGATATTGTTTAAAAAGCGCTGGGGAATACGGGAGCATTGATTTTGTTGTTTTTTTTTCTATTTTTATAAAATCAATGGCAAGATTTAGTGGAATAAATGTAAATATGACCGTGATGTAGCCTGTACACACTCTTATTTGTCGTAAAAAATAATCAAATACATAAATAAAATTGTGGGACAGTTCTGTAATAAAATACATACTGACTGATTGGTTGATTGACTCGTTAATTAATGTGTAATTCCTGGAGATAGATTTTGTTTTTGTTTTATTTTATGGAGAAGAAGATAAAAATGTGATGTAAATTGTGGTTGTCTACCAACTGACAGTGTACACCAAATAGATACTATCACTTTCATTCTTTACGTAAGTTTTCATTGGAGGAGGTTCAGATGATTTCCCCTCAGTCCCCGTTTATTTCCCAGAGAGGGTAAGACGTCAAATAAATTAATTAGGGTTTGATATTGTTTAAAGGCCTGTGGCACAAGAACATTTTATCTTTTCTTCGTTTTTCAAATCAATTGCAGATTAATGGATATGTGACCATGATCATGTTATAGACCATGTACCTGCCCTCAGTCCCAGTTTTATGTTCCAGACAGGGTGGTTAAGGGATGTAAATCAACGTACATTGGGGTTGATATTGTTTAAAGGCCTGTGGCATACAGGAACATTTTGGTCTTCTTCATTTTTCTCAAAATCAATGCAGATTAATGGAATATGTGATATGATCATGTTAATAGACCATGTACCTGCCCTCAGTCCCAGTTTTATTTTCCCAGACAGGGTAAGATGTCAAATCAAGTTACATTGGGGTTTGATATTGTTTAAAGGACTGTGGCATACAAGAACATTTTATCATTTTCTTCTTTTCTCAAAATCAATGGCAGATTTAATGGAATATGTGATATGATCAGGTTATCGAACAGGTACCTGCCCTCAGTCCCGTTTTATTTTCCCAGACAGGGTAAGACGTCAAATCAAGTTACATTGGGGTTTGATATTGTTTAAAGGCCGGTGGCAGACAAGAACATTTTATCTTTCTTCATTTTTCTCAAATCTAATGGAGATTTAATGGAATATGTGATATGATCATGTTATAGACCATGTACCTGCCCTCAGTCCCAGTTTTATTTTCCCAGACCGGGTAGACGTTCCAAATCAAGGTACATTGGGTTTGTATGGTTTAAAGGCCGGTGGCATACAAGAACATTTTATCTTTCTTCCTTTTTCTCAAAATCAATGCAGATTTAAGGGAATATGTGCAAGGATTCATGTTATAGACCATGTACCTGCCCTCAGTCCCAGTTTTATTTTCCCAGAAAGGGTAGATGTCAAATCAAGTGACATTAGGGTTGATATGTTAAGGCATGGTGGCTAAGAACATTTTATCTTTCTTCATTTTTCTCAAAATCAATGCAATTGGAATATGTGACATGATCTGATTCACTCAGACCATTGATAACGCCCCTCGTCCCAGTTTTATTTTTCCAGACAGGGTAGATGTCCAAATTCAAATTACATAAGGGATTGATAAAGGCTGTGGCATACAGGAAAATTTATCTTTTTTACTATTTTCTCAAAATTCAATGGCAGATTTAGTGGAATAATATGTGATATGATAATGTTATAGCCATGTACTGCCCTCAGTCCCAGTTTTATGTTCCCAGACAGGTAAGATGTCCAAATAAAGTTACATTAGGGTTGATAAAGGCCTGTGGCATACAGAGCATTTATCTTTTTTTCTATTTTTTCAAAATTCAATGCCGATTAGTGGAATATATCGTGATATGATCATGATCTAGACCATACGCTATAAAAACAATTATTGAACAAATATGGAGTGGATGTCATGAGGAAAACAGAATCTATACTACCATAAAAGAATTTAAAAGCATTTTTCTGACCCGCGCTGTTGAAATCGCGCTACTGTATATGAGGATATGTATGTGTTATGCGAATAATGACGGCACAGTAGCGTCAGACATCTTCAAGCATGATGTTTCATAATGTAATTTTCCTATGGAAGGTATGACCTAAACGTGACGGTCGTATCGCATAACACGTTAAAACTGGAGCGATTTTTAAATAGCAATGGTCAGACTAGATGGTTTCCATTGGGTTTGATATTGTTAAAGGCCGGTGGCATACAAGAACCTTTTTATCTTTTATTCATTTTGCTCAAAATCAATGCACGATTAAGGGAATATGTGACATGAATCTGTATAGACAATGTACCTGCCCGCAGTACCAGTTTCTATTTTCCCACGGACAGGGTAAGATGTCAAATCAAGTTACAGTAGGGTTGATAAGGCCTGTGGCATAAGGACAGTTTATCTTTTTTTCTATTTTTCTCAAAATCACTGGCAGATTAGTGGAAGAAATATGTGATATGATCAGATATAGACCATGTAAACACTACGCAAAAGTCTCTTGTTGTTAAAAGGATTTATCAAATAAATAATAAATAATAATAATAAATAAAATATAAGTAAATAAATAATAAGTAGAATGTGAATCTTTATTCACATAGATTTAAGCTCTGCTTTAATTTAATGAAATTAAATAGCTGTTTCACATCCATTAACGATCCAGTGATGTGGACACCGGCTTCGTCGAACTGAACAGAATGATGTGTAAAGGTTGATATTGTATTTCCAGTTGAGAGTACAGCTTTCAGTTGCAACCATACCTTGATTAAGTGTGATGTTTTATTCCTGTGTTCTCTCTATTTAAAGGGGATGACCCGATTTAAGTCTATACATTTTTCATCTGGATAGAATGGCTTTCACCCCAAAACCCCATCTGTAAAGTTTCGCGCCGATATTTCAACCTGTTTTGAAGTGAGAGCTAAGAACGTGATTTTATAATCCCCTTAGAGTACTGTATAATTTATATTGGTCAACCAAAATGGGGCACATTTTTGCTCATAACATCTAAACAAACATTCTTTGGCCCTAAAATTTCATTGGGTAAATGAGAAAAATAGTACCTTTCCTCTGATGTACCAAAATTTTAACACTTCAAGTAAAATCTGGGGTCCCCAAGGACAAGGCTATTAGCGATCGGACCACAGACCTTTAATAAATACCCCTATCGAAGAAGCAAATTCTGTGGTTGTGAACCAAAAGTTACAGGATTAAAAGTTAGACTTAGATGAGTGGGACTTACTCCAGATGAGATATCATAACAACTGCAATGTACACTATCCCTTTCATTCTCTATACTTCGTCCAGCCTGAACTAAGGAGTGACGTCAGAGCTTTCACGCTGTCTTAAACGTGGGAATCGCAGTAAGCCGCAGCTGCAATTGGGAGCGTACAAAGTCGGCGTGCGTGATACACATGCACAATAGCTGCGCGAAAGCTATGACATCACTCCTTAGTTCAGGCCGAACGAAGTATAAGTATAGTTTGCATGGAATAGGTGCAGATGATCCGCCCCTCAGTACCAGTTTTGTTTTGAGGTCATGTGCTCTATACTCTTTGGACAGGTTATGAATATTAATGAGTTTGCATATTTTCCAATATTTTCAAGAAAATCAATCTGCTGTACAGACTAAGCCAATTAGTCTATGAACTTCTATGGCATGGAGGTAGAACATTGATGAGATCATGATCTAATATATTGATAAGCATTACAAATATGCAAAATACCCGGGTTTTAAAAAATAATTGGGTCGTTTCTTTCTGGAAATGTCCCTGTGTTAATCTTAGCTTCCATGAAATTGGGCAAATCTTTGTAGTCGTGTCGATTCATGAAGAAAACCTATCAATCAAATATTCCCACAGCTCAGACTGCATGTTGGATTTCTGAAAATCTTGCATGCAGAACAAGTTTAGACATGATTGATCCATGACTCGTTTGATTGCAGTAGTTCCCCTTTAAAGGAGAACCTGCATCTAGAATAACTTACACAATATACGCTATAAAAACAATTATTGAACACATTTGGAGTGGTGTCATGGGAAAACAGAATTATACTAACCATAAAACGAATTAAAAGCATTTTGTCTGACCACGCGCTGTTTGAAATTCGCGCTACTGTATATGGGATATGTATTTGTGTTATGCGATACGGACGGCACAGTAGCGTCATACATCTTCACGCATGATGCTTTCATAATGTATATTTCCTATGGAATGTATGACCTAAACGTGCCGGTCGCATCGCATAACACGTTATAAACTGGCGCGATTTTTAAATAGCACATGGTCAGACTAGATGGTTTTAATTCATTGTTAGGGTTATATAATTCCGTTTTTCTATGAACCCACTCGATATGTGGTCAATAATTATTTTATAGTGTATATTGTTTAATATTATTCGTTGTACGGGTTCTCCTTTAAGGCGTTTGATATTTGAAGCCATATTTATTGAGATTTAGGGCACGGTATAATTTGTGCTAATAATTTGTGTAAAAACTACCTACTATGGGTATGTGGAATGTTATGCATGCTGTACTTTCATTTCCAATATCAATGCAATTGGCAATTGAGCAATAATGAAAGTTGGGCAAATGAAAAAAAATAGATCTACATCTAAAGAAGGTAAATTGGAATGAAGGTTTGGTCTTCTGCATTTTGGTATGTTGTGGTTTATTAAAAGTCGCATTGCACATGGTATGTCCATTTTCTTCTGAAGTAAACATTTGATTTCCGGCCAGGCAAATCAACAACAAGGCAAGTACTCAGCCTAACTCAACACATTGAGGATGGTTTCGAGAAGGTTATGGTAACCGTAGTCATGTTTATCGGCCTATCAGCAGCCTATGACACTGTTAATCACAGATGTCTACTCCATAAGATTCTGGAAATCACCAAGGACATCCGCATGACTGAGCTTATCAAAGGGATGTTCTTTGTTCAGCTAGGAGCGAAGAAGAGCCGATGGCGTAGGCTCAAGAATGGACTACCACAAGGGAGCGTGCTTGCACCTCTCCTGTTCAACATCTATACCAATGACCAACCTAGGAGCGCAGGAACCTGTCGTTTTATTTATGCAGACGATCTTAGAATTAGCACACAAAATGCAGACTTCACAGTTGTTGAAGAGAGACTCTCCAATGCTTTGCATGAACTCACCCTTATTATGAGAAAAACCACCTACGTGCAAATCCATCCAAGACACAGGTGTATGCTTTCCATCTATGCAACCGTGAAGCCAAACGTCAGCTTAAAGTTACCTGGTCTGGAACACCCCTGGAGTACTGTGCCAACCCTGTCTACCTAGGAGTTACCTTGGACTGCACTCTCTCTTATAAGACCCACATTGAGAAGACGAAGTGTAAAGTATGTTCACGCAATAATATCTTGAACAACTCACTGGCACAAGATGGGGTGCTCGCCAACATACCCTAAGATCGACGGTGCTTGCCCTGTGCTACTCATGTGCAGAGTATGCTTGCCCTGTATTGGAAAGATCAACCCATGCCAAGAAGCTTGATTCAGCATTAAATGCCTCCTGCCAGCTTATCACAGGATGCCTCTGTCCAACACCAACAGAAAACTTACACATCCTAGCAGGAATTGCTCCGCCAGACATCCATCGTAGTGTAGCGAGCATGCAAGAGCGTAGCTGCCAAGTATCTAATGTGAAGCACCCTATTACTGGACAGATACCTGCTGCCAACCGCCTTAAATCCAGAGAGATTTTCTTAACCAACCTCTTGAAACAGTCTCTAAGGAGCTTAAGAGAGTTGCCTTGTGGAAAGAAAGACTTGCCTCAATACAAGTCACATCTATTGGTATTGACCTGGTGAGCATCTCCCACATGAGTGAACTCATGGGCTGAATGGCGGATGCATCAACAGATTGAGAAACCAGAATTGGCTGATCTAAGGTTTCCTTTGCAGAAATGGGGCTAACTGGAAGTGATCAGGCAATACCTATGGTTGTGGACAGCACCACAGAC
This sequence comes from Ophioderma brevispina, assembly GCA_023653785.1. Lineage (NCBI taxonomy): Eukaryota > Metazoa > Echinodermata > Ophiuroidea > Amphilepidida > Ophiodermatidae > Ophioderma > Ophioderma brevispina. The sequence goes on from JAMKCH010012947.1 coordinate 62,693, forward strand.
AATGGAACCATCTCTTTTAGTCTGCCCACTGCTGAGCAACAATGCACAAACAAGGACTGCGGAATTCAGTGAGCAAGCCAGACGTTGACCCATCTATGGCTGGATCATATTCGAGAACCCAATGTTTGGACACATAAGAAGACGACGACTTCAATGACATGAACTTTCATGTACTAAATTAGAGAGTTCTTCAGGAATTGATTAGGGCAAAACAATACTTTTTTTAAACCAAAGAGAGAGGCTCGGACATTTCCAGAAAATTTTTATCAAAACGGTTTGTTTTACATTTAGAATTCACTATATTTATGTAATATAAGATTAGTATTGCGTCATGCAGAAGAGGAAAATTCCAAAGCATATCTTTTATTGGGCAAGCAAGTGCAGAAACGTGTTTTTGGTTTTCTTTTAGTTGGTCCAATAAAACCTTGAAAGTTCTGAAAAATGGTATGTGTTATACAACCAATCAAGAGAAAATGTAGAGAAAATTTGTATCGGGACAATCTTCTTGTGTCCCTTAAGATACAGTAATGGTGTTAGGTTTATCTTTAAACCAATTTGAATACTTTCAATTTTAACACTGTGCAAACTTTGCATTGCACATTTTTCCACATGTTCCAACATATAGATTTTTTGTTAAAACTTTTATATTTGACATGTATGTAAAGACCACTATCATTGATTTGAAAAATATTGAAAATTTGCAGGAATAGCTTCAAGTGAAGATAAGTCTGTAGTAGAATTCTCATAAGTTACCTTTCCAGCTGTAGATGTAGGATTGAAGAAAGGGAGAAGAAAACGGCAGTGTTCCCAGAGATGATTCTCCACCCCTCCAATTACGTGTGTAGTAAGTGTCCGAACGGCCAGTAATGACTAAAATCTCGAATCTGTCCTCTTAGGTTGCCTTCTGGTCTTATCATTGCAGCGTATGTTAGGCTACATTGTACTTGTTAATACATGCAAAAATCTGATTTTGTCCCCGCCGAACAACGTTCGGGACGGGGGAATATAAAATGGGCTCGTCCGTGTTCCGTATGTATTATGTCCGTATGTCCGTATGTATGTGAGAAAAATGTTAACCTGGCAGTCTGTGATAAAAATGTCAACCTATGTGACTGATCTGTGAAACAGTATATCGGACACACCACAATTCCGTCGCTACATGAAAGTCATATGGCAGGCATCGTTTTTGCAATTGAAAAATGTGTGATACATGCGGGTTTAGGTATGCAAATGAGCTAATTAATATGCATAATAACTGTATCGCTTAAAACGGTACATCGAACACACAAAATTCCTTCGTACAGATAGTCCATCATGCATGCATCGTTTTGCCAATTTGAAAGTATGTGATATATGCGGCAAATGAGCTAATTAATTAAATATGCGTAATTGCTGTATCTCTAAAAAACGGACATCGGATAGGCAACTTCCTCGCTACATGAGACACTATGCTAGGGGAGCCGGTGTGGGTGTGGGGAGAGGGTTGGGTGTTGGGGAGGGGTAGTGTGTTGGGGAGGGAGTGGGTGTTAGGGAGGGGGTGGTGGGTTAGGGGGGGGGTTGGTGTGTTGCAGGGTGTGGGAGGGGTTGGGTATTGCGGGGGGTGTGGGGAGGGAGGTTTGGCATGCATCGTTTTTGCACTTGAAAGTACTGTGATATAGCGGCTTAGGTATGCACAGTGAAGCAATTGATCTAATTAGCGTAATTGCTGTATCTCTAAAGCGGACATCTGGCTAGGCAAACTTCCTTCGCTACATTAGACTAACTCTATGCTATGGGGAGGGTGTGAGGTGGTTTGGGAGGGGGTTGTGGGTTGGGGAGGGTGGTGGGTGGGGGGGAGGGGGGTTGGGTGGTGGAAGAGGGAGTGTGGGTTAGGGAGGGGGTGGTAGGGTGTTTGCAGGGTGTTGGGAGGGGATTGGGTATTGCAGGGGTGTTGGGGAGGGAGGTTTGGGTATTGTGGGGGGGTTGGGAGGGGGGGGGGGTTGTTGGGAAGGATTGAGGTGTTCTGCGGGTTGTTGGGGAAAGGGGGAGCGGTTATAGGGTTGTTGGGAGAGGGTTGGTGGTGTTGAGGGGGTGTAAAGAGGGGGTGTGGTGTTGCAGGGGGGTTGGGGTATGAGGGTGGGGGTTGGGGATGAGGGTGGGGTGTTGGGGATGAGGGTGGTGGTGTGGGGAGTTGTGGGGTGTTGGCGGAGTTGTGGGGTGTTTGGAGGGTGTGGGGTTTTGCGGGGTGTTGGGAGGGGTGTGGAGTGTTTGCGGGGGTATGGGGAGGGGTAGGGTGTTGAGTTGCCATTTATCGAATGTTAGTGATCGCAACAGCGGCGGGGGACATATTTTACGCAATCGCGAAATACGAGTTCGCCTTGTTGATAATTTTCGATTTGCTTATTTAGCAAATCAATGATAGTGTCTTAACACCAAAGCTGTTCTTTCACAATTGGTTTGGGTCAATCATAAGATCATTGAGACTACTGTTAAGCTGAGGCCCTACTCAAGAATCCATTAAATCTTAGTACAGCTCATGATGGACTTAGAATACAAAGTTCCACATTGGAGATACTGTCTAAGTCTGAGCCAGACATGTTGGCATATGTTAGGTATACCATCTGCATAATGGGCAACCTATCTTGATCAGAACATGTCAGTCTTAATGAAAAACACTTGTATTAAAATGGACTGGGTAAATGAAAGATTGATGAGCTGATTAAAAACGGACAGTTACAGGTTTAGATATGTTAAAGTCTACACATGGAATCTGTAGAAAAGTAAGATATTCATATTCAAAATAATTTTACTAAGGAGGGGATTGCTTCAAGGATTAAAGGTCGTGGGACATGAGGTCATTAAGGTTTTGTTAAATTGTTTTTTCGGGTATGTTAATTTTGTAATTAAACTTTTGGAAATTATTGTTGGAGTAATTAAACAACATTGCTTAAAATGGGACTTAGTTGTGTTAGAAGTTGTGTAAATGGGTCCCACTTCTGAAACCAAAACTTAATACCCCTGTAAGTTGCTTTGAGTTAACAGCACAAACATAAATGTTACTCATATTTTGCTGTTTTAAGAGTAACAGTTAATATTTTTAAGGTAGATAAACCTATGTAAATTGTATTTACCATGAGTTGAGAATAACAGGCAAAATTACACTTGATTACCAATTGAAAAATATCAAAGAAAACCAAATCTGGTGAAATGCTTCATATACAGAGCTCCTTAAAGTATATGAAGGTCCTTGATATTTTGCACTTTCAAATTGTGATTGGCATTTGCTTGAATGCAAGAAAAGTTTAAAAGTGTAAAATTGAGTAAGATTGATGGGTGAAATTGCAGAAAACTCCAGACACTTCTAGTCTGGATGCAAGTCTCAAGTGAGTGTCATTATTAGGCTTAATCTGATGCCATCTTGCGTCAGTGTCGTGGAGTGTGATACAATTCTGTCCTTCACATAACACATTAATTACCTCTTCCAATTGTCTTGTACGTTTGTTGTGTGTAACTTGGATGTAATTGTTAGTGACTCTTAAAGGCACTATCAGTGATGTGCTAATTCAGAAAATTGGAAAAAAAAAAAAGAAGATTTTCTCCAGTTCCAAATATTTTTACTCTCTTGGGTGGAATCACTGATAGTGTCTTTAAAGGACTCACTATGAGTTTACAATAGCCATCCACCAGGGCAACCCTCTTCTGTGCATTGCATCTTGTACATGCATTGACATGAACTGACCTTGGTGATCTGGCGTATCAGCTATCAATCCCCAAAACCAGGGGTGTATTTTCTAGATACACTAGTGAATGAAAGCTACTGAACTGTGCCAAGGGAATTGAGATTTTACTGGCTCATAGTGAATGCTTTCATTCTCATCATGTTGTTGATTGGCTCAAAATATAACAAAAGTCCTATTTTGACCAATCAGCAGGGAGTATCTCAGGGGTAAAAGTGTTACCTAATTGTGTCTCCTGCCTTAAGGCAGGAAGACACATAGGGATCACTTTGTCCACTGTAGTTGATGTATGTTGTTGTTTATGTCTGTTGTTGTTGTTAAAGGGTTGGCATTTGCCTGTAATATCTGCTTACTTTGATAGATTTAAACCAAACTTGAGTCATAGGTGCAACATGGGATCCCTTATTTGTTGATGAGGTCAAAGGTCATATTCCAAGGTCAAAGATCATGTTAGGTCAAATTGTTAAGTTGAAGTTCAATTGGAACCAACTTGGTTATGGATATTACATGCAGACCCTCATTTGTTAATGAGGTCAAAGGTCACATATCATGGTCAAAGGTCATATGAGGCATGAGGCCTATCATTCACAAACCCTGAGGGCAGGCAATACTTTTTTTTTACACTGGGCACCATTTTTATGGGTGTCTGTTTACTCTGCTGTACTCTGCAGGTATTCCAATTGTTGCCTCTTACATGTAGTTGGTCACACACTTGTTTTTAAGGGCCAGGAAAGCTTCCATGCTTTACTCTATGTAGGAGGGTTACATTTTTGACATCACTACCATGCACTTCTTGTTCAAAACTATTAAATTCCAGATTAGTGGAGCCATCTGAAGTAGATTTAGAGCCGGAGGGTAGTGAAATCATTTCAAGACCTACTGTAAATTTCTCAAGATGCAGCATGGAGCTCTTATTGAGCTCTGCACTTTACTCCTTTTGAGTAGTTAATTAGTGTATGTTCTATGTTAGGATTGTTAGACTTGTAATAGAGAATGTCTCAATGCCTGTGAGGTGTGGGGATTGTATTTTTCATGTGGCTCTTTTGATCAGGTGGTGAAATTTATGTCTGTAAACATTGTCAAGGATTACAATCCTAATGCCAACCACTAAAATATGCTTGCAAGAGAGCAAGATGGTTGGTTAAAGCCACTCTCAGTACGAGTGGGCTATACGGAGGGCAAAATTACTTTTTTGATTATTTTCATTAGGGCTGGGTTTCTTTGTATTCTATTAAACCTATCTCAACATGAAATGATAAAATTTTTTACCTCTGGTCCAAGAAAGTGTGCAGCACCCTCTTGTGTCCAAGCCTTTCCATAAGATGAATTGGACCAGGAGCCAGAAATCTAGAAAAAGCGGCTCTGGTCCCTAATTTTTTACGGGAACCGGGAGCCGTTTTGTTAGGACTGGGAGTTATTTTAACAATTATTATTAATTACGCAAGTACAATGGGGAAAGTCTCAAAAATAAAGTCCCGAAATTGACAGATAATTACGAGGCATCGTAACAGTTCCAGCCCCAAGAGAATAGATTTCAATGCTTTAAATATTAATCCAAATCCCTGCTAAAAACGAAGAAATTACATTACATGAGTATTGAGTATGTGTTACGAAAATTCCAAAGATGTGCACGATCTTACTTAAAGCACCGCCGTAGTCATGAGGAGGGTTGAACCAATCGATTTGTATATTACAACCACGTGATCTCGTTTATTTTGCCCTTGGCCCCGGTTCCACCAATGGAGAGTCGATTACAACATTACCGTTTACGTGACCTCGTTGATAAAAACATATGTTGCCCTTGGCCGGCCAGGTCAGGCTGCGGCATCAAAAGACGGATCCTTTCCACCAGGCGTCGTATGTACGGTTTGGCGGTGTTCAAACGTTCAAGTTTCAACCAACACATGACCAATTTTAAGTCGGGGAAATACTAGTATGGCAAACAACAAATAGGCATTTGATTCGATGGTTGAAAAACAAATGATTATGAGCACAAGGTTTAGTGGATTAACATGCAAATAGGCCTACCGTCTGTTATGCACGGAGCAGAGGGCTGTCATTAGAACACAGTCAACACGGGAGTCAACATTGCACAGAGTGATGTACAGCGAGTGGCTATCATACCACATTGCCTACAGTACAATGAGTAACTATGGTCGCTATTCGTATAGTTATTACTTCTGACACATGTATGACATTTTAGCATGTTGCAAGAGTTATAGCTTAGCGATACAAAATACAACAGGGAGTGGCATTGATGATGGGGGCAGCTTCAACCAGTACTCTACAGATTGGATCGATCATTCATCTGTAAATTATTAATTCATAGTACTGTTTCATGTACAAACACACTCCTGCCCTTGTCCATGTTCATGATGTTGTCACTAATGAAACCGGGGAAATCCCCATGTGCCCATCAGTTAACCTGTGCGGGGTGGATTCATTCTAAACACAAGCCAGAATTTAGCACAAATGTTAATCTTGATCAAGTTACCGGGGTCAAAGCACTGAGGGCATTTAGCGGTAGCGGTCAAGAATCCTAAATTGGTTTAACACGTAGGCCTAAACACAAAATATTTACAAAAAAATCCTATTTTTTTGTGTGTGTTCCGAAGTAATATTTTCTTATTCCAAAACTGCTGAAGAACAACAACACTGTAAGGTATATTTTTGATTTATGAATAACGGACAAGGTCGTATATTTCTGTAGTCTATTTGATGCTTTATGAGTTGCTGTATTATTAGAGGCTTGGCCGCCATCGTCTGGCAGACATGGCAATCTGGTGGTAAACAGATCAAAATTCAACTTCTTGCAACTTCCGGGTTTGTCATAGCAATGAATGTGTACAATAAACCGCGATGCATATACTATGCAGTGAAATTGGTTCGTGATCATGATCATTTCTGTAAAATCCGTCATATTTATGGATGTGAAATCAATGAAGACTGAAGAGCATTGTGAGTAGAGTAGTAATCAAAATATACCACCTGTCATTAATTTTTTTCACACAACCGGGTATCCTGTGTGGAGATTTTAAGCCCGGTACTCGGACATCGCGGGCGGGTACCAGGGATTCAGTCACAGCCTTGTGTCTGTGTGTAAAAACTACTATGCCATACATCTTGTGTGTGAATCATATGGAGGGGAAGGGTGGGTTGTTGGATACGAGGAAGGGTGGGTTGTTGGATAGGGGGAAGAGTGGGGTGTTGAGGGGGCCAGCTGGGGGTTGGGGGCGGGGTGGGGTGCACCAGGGAGGGGGCGGGTGGGGTACATCGGGGTAGGGTGGGGTGACCCCATGTGACCTTCATAACCCCATGTGACCTTCATGACCCTGTGTGACCTTTGTGACCTCATGTGACCTTGTAACCCCATGTGACCTTGTAACCCCATGTGACCTAATGTGACCTTGGTGACCTCATGGGACCATGGTGACCTCGTGGGACCATGGTGACCTCCTGTGGGACCATGGTGAACCTCGGTGTGACCCTGGTGACCTCATGGGACCCCGGTGATCTCATTGACCCTGTTGACCTCATGGACTTGGCGACCTCACGGTCACCTTTGTCCCATCTACAAGTCGTGGCATCGGGGAGGGGTTGGTTGGGCTTCGGTCGAGGAGGGGGTGGGGTTGTCGGGGAGTGGGACGGTAGGGTGCATCGGAGGGTGACCTTGGTGACCCCAATGTTGGACCTTTGTGGCCTGTGCCTTGTGAACCCACATTACCTACATGTGACCTTGTGTTACCTTGCAGTGTTACCCACCTTGAGTGTCCTCATGTTACCATGGGACCCCCTCATGTGACCATTGTGTCCTCATGTGACCTTGGTGACCTCATGTGACCTTGGTGACCTCATGTGACCTTGGTGACCTCATGTGACCTTGGTGACCTCATGTGACCTTGGTGACCTCATGTGACCTCATGTGACCTCGTGACCTTTGGCCCCATTCACAAACCGGGACGACAGACAACACCAATGGTCCAACGACCATGATGTATGTTTTTGTAAATTGACACGGAAATTCACTGTATACTTCCTCAAATCAAGTTATTAGTACTGAAACAAATATATTAGGATATGTACAGTGTTGTAGGAGGTACTTATATTGCTTTTCTTTCATGCTCACACCAATTTTGAACCCCAACTCATATCTTTATATTATACTATTGGTTTATTCTTAGGTTCAGAGACGTTTGATAACATTGGTTGCTCCATTGCTTAGAATAGTAATACACTTTCACTAGGCACTACCAGTTTTCACTGTGTAGGGGTCCGTTCCCGAAATTCAGTTGTAATCGTCTTGCCTGAGTGGACTAATTTGTCCAAAGCACTGTGTAACTGGCATGAAAAGGTTTTATGTAGGACATATGCGTATAGGATTACACACGAGTTTGGGGGACGAACCCCATGTTACTATTAAATCAACAGTACAAAATGTAAGGTTAGGCTTTTTACTTTGTGTTAAAAATCAAATAATCGGGATGAATTCATTATTCTGCCACCATATAAACATGCACAGTTTATCCATTGAGGGCTGCCAAATTCAATTCATAGGATAGGCACAATAATAAATTTTTCCAAATCATCAAATCAAGTCAGGGACATTCTTCCATAGTCATTATGGTCATAGACATGAAATACATTAAGAGGGAGTTGGGAATCGGTAGGAAGGGTGTTGGAATAAGTAGGAACGGGTAGGAAATGGGGTCGATAGGGTGTTGCGAATGAGTGGGGGAACGATGAGGGTGTTGACCCTTGAGAATAAGGAGGGTGTTAGGAATGAGGGTGTTGGGAATGGTAGTTAGGATGTTTAAGGAAGGGGAGATATTGGGGAGGGGGAGATATTGGGGAGGGAAAGGGAGATATTAGGCAAGGGTAGGTGGGATGTTGGGGTGGGTACATAGGATGTTGGGGAAGGGATACGTGGGATGATGGGGATGGAGTACATGGGATGTTGAAGAGGGGGTAGATGGGTTGTTGAAGAGGGGGAAGGTGGGATGTTGGTAGAGGGGTAAGGTGGGTTTCCAACATATTTTTTTGCTTTCTGCTGTAGATACAAGATGATGTGACCTACTTGTACATGTATGTGCTACATCAGGGTTGGCTTCAGGGGATGACACCAAGAATATCAAAATTCAGAATTTTAAACAGGTTTTTAAAGCAATACATTGCATTAATTTTTTTTACCTACATGAGTTAATCATGTCATTTTTCCCCCTCCTAAGCTGCCGCCACCCCTGTGCTATAAATTGTGAGCGAGGGTTACATGCATCGTTGATGCTCTCGTTTGATTTTGTTGATGCCCATATCGGTCCATTTATAGTGCGCTTATAGGCAATATGGCGCAATCAGTGTTTAATTTTGTTAAATTTACTGTAGATGTCATAAGGATCCATGTGCTATCGCCGTGCTATCGGGCCAAAGGTTTTTAATGTCGCATTTTAATCACAGCGGAAATGTGCACTGAAATAACAATTTATGTTGTGTAATTGTAATTCAATACCAATTAGGATGCCTTTTCAAACGAAAGTATTCAGTAACTTTTAATTCAGGAATTGAGTACACCAAAGGACCGGGCACAATTTTGCTTTCAAAATCCGGCGCCCGGGTGCCGATTTTTCTGTCTTACCGAGCGCCAAAACTTGGGAACCACTGGGTAAAAATCGCCCGGCGCCCGGCTAAGGAAAGGCTTGCTTGTGTCATGTCCTGTAATTTTGTGGTTGGAGTGGATTTGAGCAGAAAATTCCTCTAATTACTCTTTTCACAGGTATTTTGTAATGCTTTTGATGTCTACTTTAATGTAAATGAGCTCAAAATAGCTGATTTTGAAAGTTGCATGAAAATTGGACATTGCGTTTTGCTTTCTCATTTGCTGTTTTGAAGTTTACAACAAAAATGACCCATTTATAGCCCACTCCTACTATCAGTGATTTATCCGAATGAGTCAAAATACCTGAAATTTGCAGGAATAGCTTAAAAGTGAAGGGTAAGTCTGTAGAAATCTCGTAAGTTACTTCTTTCAACCGGAAAATTGACAGAAAAGGAAGAAAACGGCCGTGTTCAAAGATACAAATCTCCATTCAATTACGTGTTGTAGTAAGTGTCCGAACGGACACTAATGACTAAAATGTCCGATTTTGTCCTTATTAGGATGCTTCTGGTCCTATCATTTGCAGGGTATGTTAGGACACCTATACTTGTTACATACAAGCAAAATTCTGATTTTTTATGATTCTTTTTTGATTTTCTGATTTAACAAATCACTGATAGTGCCTTTAAGTGCCATGAAAAGAATTATTGGTTTATCATCACCACACTCTTTGAAAAGTGAGGAAGAAGGGATTTTTAGTGCAAACGTGGCATCACTAACAGTAACAACCCGCTGCCAATATATTTGTGGAAAATGACAAGGCTCTTCTAGGGAGTAACCTTCGTAAAGTATCGCAAAAATATCCAGTAGTGATTGAAGTTACCTAATTAACTCATTTAGCAACACAAAAGATTTGCTGTATCAAAACCTAAACATTGTTTGACTATTGTAGGAAAAATATTAATCACAGCTGAAAGTCTCATTTATTATGACAAAACCAGAATAAAACAAAAATATTAATGGTGGCACAGTTTTGACAACAGATTTGGATTATTTAGTCCACTAACTACATCCTGTTTAAATTTTACTAAATTGCATTGCGGTCAAATATGAATTGTCCTAAAAATCTAGTTTTACAAGTCTTTCTTTGGAGAATGTGCATATAGAGGGCATTTTAACATACAAATCATATTAAACATTTGTAGGCCTATATGGCAAGATATCTGTAATGTGTTTTTCATATTTTTGCAGAGATAATAGCTCTTACATTGTCCCTACTTATTATATCAGTTGTCAAAATTGTGTTGCCACTGCTTAAAATTGTTTTAGAAATAAGAGACAATTTGCATGGGGGTCGAACAGCTGTGTAGTCAACCCTAAATAAGTTCATTTTTGGTGTTACCTGAAGGAATGTTACACTAATAACCAGTTACTTAATCTGTCTGCCTTTCTGGATGATAAAGTTAAAGTGGCACTGGCACATTTTTACAAAACATTGCCAGTCCATAGCCAAATGGATGATTGGAATCAGCTGAAAGTTTTGGAATAAGCCTTTCTCAAGGATATCTAGTAAACCATGAATAAAGCAGAGGGTGCTACAATCACATAATGTACCTTTAATATTAAAGCAATAGTATGGCACATTTAGATGACACCAAGAATATCCAAATTCAGAATTTTAACAGGTTTTTAAAGCAATACACTTGCATAATTTTTTTTTGACCTACATGAGTTATCATGTCATTTTTTCCCCCTCCTAAGCTGGGAAAGCTGTGGGTCCGCCACCCCTTGCATAAATGTGATCAGCTGGGGTTCTGCATCGGATGCTCTCGTTTGATTTTGTTGATGCCCATATCGTTCCATGTAAAGTGCGCTTATAGGCATATGGCGCAATCAGTGTTTAATTTTGTTAAATTTACTGTAGATGTCAAAAGGATCCATATTGTTCTAGCCCGTGCATCATCGGCCCAAGGTTTTTATGTCGCATTTTACTCACAGCGGAAATGTGCACGGAATAACAATTTATGTTGTTTAATTTGAATTCACTCCCAATTAGATGCCTTTTCAAAACGAAATTATCAGTACCTTTTAAATTCAGGAATTGAGTACACAAAGGACCGGGCCAATTTTGCTTTAAAATCCGGCGCCCGGGTGCTGATTTTTCTTTCTTACCGACTCCAACACTGGGAACCACTGGTAAAAATCGCCCTGCGCCCGGCGTAAGGAAAGGCTTGCTTGTGTCATGTCCTGTAATTTTTTGTGGTGTGAGTGGATTTGAGCAGAAAATTCCTCAATGCATCTTTTCACAATTTTTTTGTAATCTTTTGATGTCTACTTTAATGTAATGCGCTCAATAGCTGATTTTGAAAGTTGCATGAAAATTGGACTTGCGTTTTTTCTTTCGATTTGCTGTAGTTAGAGTTTTTACAACAATGGCCCATTTATTAGCCCACTCCTACTATCATGATTTTATCCAATGAGTCAAAATCCTGACATTTGCAGGAATAGCTTAAAAGTGAATGATAAGTCTGTAGAATCTCGTAAGTTACTTCTTTCAACCGAAAAATTGTCCAAAAAGGAAGAAAACGGCCGTGTTCAAAGATACAAATGTCCATTGCAATTAACTGTGTTGTATTAAGGCCGAACGGACACTAAATGACTAAAATGTCGATTTGTCCTTATGAGGATGCCTTCTGGTCCTTCATGTTGCAGGGTATGTATTTAGGACAAAGACACCTATCTTGTTACATACAAGCCAAATTCTGATTTTTTATGATTTTTTTTTGATTTTCTGATTTAAACAATCACTGATAGTGCCTTTAAGTGCCATGAAAAGAATTATTGTTTTAATCAATCACCACCACTCTTTGAAAATGAGGAAAAGGGATTTTTAGTTGGCAAAAGTGGCATCAACTAACAGTAACAACCCGCCTGCCATATATTTGTTCAAAATGAACCAAGGCTCTCTAGGGATTAACCTTCGTAAAGTATCGCAAAAATATCCATATGATTGAAGTTACCTAAGAACACCTCATGTACAACACAAAAGATTTGCACTATATCAACCTAAACATTGTTGACTATTGGTAGAAAAATAGTATCACAGCTGAAAGTCTCATTTATTAATGACAAACCGAATCAACAAAAATTTAAGGGTGGCACAGTTTTTGACAACAGATTTGGATTATTTATCCCCCCTAACGTACAAATCCTGTGTAATTTTAACTACTAAATTGTGCATTGTCGTTCAAATATGAATTGTCCTCACAATCTATTTTGACAAGTCTTTCTTTTGGAGAAGTCATACATAGAGGGGCATTTAACATACAATCCATATTAAAAACATTTGTAGGCCTATATGGCAAAATATGCGGTAATGTGTTTTTCATATTTATTGCAGAGATAATATCTCTTTAACAATTTTCCCTACTTTTATTATATCGTTGTCAAAATTGTGTTTTTCCGGCCACTTGCTTAAAATTATTTTTTAGAAATAAGAGACAATTTGCATGGGGGTCGAACAGGGTGTAGTCAACCCGAAATAGTTCATTTTTTGGTGTTTCCTGAAGAATGGTACACGAATACCAGTTACTTATATCTGTCTGCCTTTCTGATGATAAAAGTTAAAGTGGCAACCGGCACTTTTTACAAAACATTGCCAGTCCCATTTGTGCCTCATACAGCCAAATTGATGATTGAATCAGCTGAAAGTTTTGGTGAATAAGCCTTTCTCAAGGATATCTATTAAACCATGAATAAAGCAGAGTGGCGACAATCACATAATGTACCTTTAATAATGAAGCATGTATGGCCATTATAGATGACAACACTCCCTCAACTTCAATAGGACCATTAGATTTTTTTTAAAGACATCTCCTCTATCAGTGATTTTCCAAATATTCAAATATGTTGCAACTTTTTAGAATTGCCTTAAAAGTGAAGGATAAGCCTGTAGAATTCTCATAAGTAATTTTTCCAACTGAATTTACATAACGGATAAAAGATACGAATCTCCAGTTATGTGTTGTGAAGTAATTAAAGTGTCCGTACAGAGACACCATGACTAGACATTTGATTTTGTCCTTATTAGGTTGGTCTTCCTGGTCCTATCATTTGTTAGGGTATGTTAGGATACCTACACTGATGGTTTGAATGATTTTTTAGATTTTCGATTTAGCAAATCATGGTGTTAGGCTAAAACCGTGTACACAGGGAATACGTTCATGAAATTACAATGAGTTGGCGCCCCCCTCACAAGTAGAAAAATCTAGTCGTAATCAATGGAGTACTTTTTTCTGAGAAGAATCCACTGGTTCTCACGTTTACCAATTGTTCGTTTTTCGGGCAAATCATGTCCTACTTACAACTCTCTGACATAACAGTGAATAAAATCAGGCCAAATTCATAACAGTCCTTTACAGCGACGCTGGTTCCTTAGGGCTGGTCCTCTCCACCACTTCCAAATTATCCATAAAGCGAAGCCCGAGGCCGATCGCGAGCTTAGTAACAACATTGAGAGGCGGCCGCGAAATCCCCATTTAAGACGAACGCCATTGGTTTAAACACGTAAAACGAAATCTTGTACGAAAATTCTGATTATAATATCTGCAAAATCCTTAGAGGTGAACCTTTATTCTGATGGGGATTTATAGCGTCAATATTTTCTTCAGAGTGTGGTATCATTTAGAATGAGGCATATTCTTTTTAGTTATGTGTGTATCTTTGAGTATGGATCCTGGGTGGCGATGTGTTAAAGGGGGTGTGTGGATTGTAAGCTTTCCAAACTGCTCAGAAGTTTCAAAACAGCACAATGCAGCTATTGTAAATGTGAAAAAGAATCCTAAAACTGGTAGTGGAAATTGTAGATGGCTGGGGTAAAGACCAGATGGTATTTGTTAACCATCCCCTAAGTGCATTGCAAATGTGCCTATGTTCATGTGTTGAAGGAAGTGTTAGAACTTCAGGGATAAAAAAATACTTTGCAGGCAAATGAGTGTGCAAGGATTCTATGACTTTGACTTTTATTTTTATCAAATGACTTTGATGGTCACAAGGAACCCTTAGTGAGGTGAAATTTTAACAAACTGTGCATTTGGGATGGATTCAATAATACGCCCTTGGGGAGGGCTCAGAAAATTAGTTCAGGAACACCCTTCATTTTCTTTTAATTAATGAAATACAGCTTATCTGTGAAGTAAGAGGGGATAAATTCCGGAGGGGGTGTTCTGATTACCTTTGGGCTGGTTGGGGTGGCAGAGTGGGGAATATGGGGTTGGAGAAATCATTTAAGGAAGAAACACACTTTCCTCCACAAAGAAAAAAACAACTGCTTTATTACTTTATTCTATAACCTTGTACATGTACAGTGGGACAATATAAATGGATAATTGTGTGTATCGTGGTGGAGTGGATGGGGGGAAGGGTGGAGATGTCAAGTTAAAAGACATGCGAGACATCTAATTAAAAATTTCGTTACAAATTTGAGGTAAACAAAATATGATTAAATCAAAGTCGGGGGAATGTAAATATGGAGCATCTATAGGCCTACTTGTACAAATATTCCATATCGCCTCTCTCTCTCTCCTCCGTGGAACTCATGGTTTAGTCAGGGTCATATTTACACCAGAAAAAAAAAAAGGGATATGAGAATTTCTTGGAGTAAACCGAAAACATTTTGTAAGCGAGAGGGGTGGAATATGAAAATGCCACACTATCTCGCCAAACAGATCACCAATGGAATCATGCCCTTTGCAAATGGGGGGGGGGGGGGGGGGGGGGGGGAAAGGGTATCGAGGCTTTTCTGAGGGAGAATTTGGGTCCTTCTCTAATGATAGACACTGACAAAGTCATTTCAATTTTGGGGCTTCAGGAGAAAGGACTATGATGAGCAGATGTGCTGGGGACAACCCTCCCCCCTATTTTTGATCTCTGATTTTTTTGGATCATTAACAAAGTTCATATTTTTAAATTACTGAAGTAAATTTAAGTCCAAAAATAATTCCAGTAGGTATGAAAAATTCTCCATTTGGTCGACCACATGTATTACATGCACTGTCTGATAGGACAATTTTAATTTTAGTCACATAGTTGCTTACCCAAACCAATTAATATCAAAATTGAATAAGGATGTTTTGGGGCATCTTATCTCTATTGAGGAGATATTTATATGATAAGGGAACTCGGACTCCATGATAGGGTCCAACCACTTACGGAGACGTGTTTGTTAGGAAATTTACTGGTGTAAAATGGCTGAGCAAAATATGGTTGTGACTTTTTCATATTTCGATACATACCAACTCTCATTTTTGATGGAAATGGTGAAAAGGTTGTTCGATTTGGGTCACACATTTAATACGAAAAAAAAGCTCAGTAATTCTTTGGGCAAAAATAGTCACATGTGACCCTATGATAACCTTGTCCCTCCACAACATTCACAAAGTCAAGTTTCGCCCATGTGATAATGATACGCGGCAGGGCTAAAGTAAAACAAATTGTCATTACCTTTATAGTAACATACAATCAGAGCACAATCTGAATCTATCCTGAAGATACGGAAGTACTTCATGACCACTGACCAAGCCATGCATGCGTTAACACGGCTACCCGTTGAGACAGTACAGTCTGACACGTGCAAATGATGGTGTTTTTTTGACATTTTACTTTCTATAGATGAACCTAGTAATTCGATAAACAACTGCCATGGTCTTGACAATATCATAAATTTAAGGGCCACGACAGCACCACAGGCAATTGCATTTCACAAACAAACAGGCGAATCGTGTAGTAGCTTGTATTCGTTGACCAGGTATTAAACTCTGCAGGCTAAGCATTATAAGCACGATAAATCGTTTGCCCCGGATCGTTCATCTTTCAATCAACGATGCAGGTCGATCCCCTTCTCCGGCGGCGGCCAACAATTCCGATCATTCCACACAAAGTTCATCCCGTCTCTTTTTTTGTGCACTTGTTTCTCTATCTGAAGAATGCTTATTTTCACCTCTACATCAGGAAGTAATGAATAATGCACTTTCCCCCACCTTTTTCGGGGTACAGAGACGCCATGATTTATGTTGACACGATCACAACAGCTGATAGCAGATTAGCTCGTACACAAACGGAGGTACCGTTTAGTCCGCGGTTTTAGAGATCAACGGCTTACACAGTTACGATAGCAATTTGTAATCGCGGAAGGTAGGAATATTGATACCGCGATTTATATGATGTGAGAGTATTTCACAGAAATTGGGGCAATTACAATTATTTTCGAGAAACGGTCACATACAAGAGTGAGAAACCCGCAGAAACTGAATTTTTATAATTTTAAAGAATTGATCTCGCAAAAATTATGTACTTCCCAGGGGTGCGTCACCTTTTTAAAAAACGATACGGGATCTTCCCGTGGCCTATGGTCCTTTAAATAACTAAAACTCCTTCATTGTGGTACATCTGATCAACATTTTTTGAATAAGGATTTTTTTATCACAAAAATGCACGCATCCTACTGATGTTATGATTTTACATGTAAAAGTTATTTGTTTCATCATATTTTATCAATTATCTTGTATTTTGGACTTGAATCAAAGTTGGTGAAATTTTTTATGGATAAACCTTTATTTTTAAGAGCAAAATCAGACCAAGGTTTGTCGGAGATTTTTTTCCAGAAATCAATCTGTTATTATTGCTTTAACTTTCTATTTAAAAAAAGCATGAATTAAACAATGCAAACGACCTTGTCATTATCATCACACATCCATACTATAAGCAATCCCTGGGGTGTTTCGAATTCTCATACGTTTTAATAGTACCCTTACAATAGATAATGAACGGCCATTAGGTGACATTATTAAACTTGCCCTTTCTGCACACTGGCAACCTATTGAATTGTAGCAAGGTTGTCAGGTGTCCAGCACCTATCTTTTATCAGAGAAATCTTGCTGCATAATAGCAAATTTTACCTTATGCAGTTAAAGATACAAGGCCTATTAATATCTAATCAAATTTTTCAATTGGATTTGGCTTGCTTTCAGAGAAACCCATTGAAATGTGAGAGTATATTTTGTAGCAATTAATTAAAAATGTTGTATTTCCAAATAGACGATGACGAACAGTATACTGAAATAACATTTCCTTGAAGCATGCGATTTTGGGGCCTATGGAATGTTGGAAATCCCTGCTAACCGAATGTGTCTTGGCATAGGAGGGCTAATTTAAATTCACTTGCTGAGTACTTAATTATACTGTATAATCGTTTGTATTCTCCACCCTGAAGCCCCACATACTTAAACTAGGTTTCAAAAATAGCCCAAAAGGGTCAATTTTTACCACCCACAGGCCACTGTCAATATGCACCAACTAGAAAAGGGCCAATTTTGACCTTGGTGATTTGGTCAAAAATTTTTGACCCCAAATTATGGTAAATAACCCTGTTGGGGTTAAACTTTACTATATTGGGGTCATATATCTTTTTTTTTAAATAACCCTTTGGTTCCCAAAAATGATAGTCATTTGGGTTAATCCAGGATGAAAAACAAATATTGAAAAAAAAGTAATCCAAAAGTATAAAGTTACTGTCAATCACCATCATTTGCTCAAAGATACTATTAATGATAGGGAATTTGAAATGGACCCATTTAGGGTCCATTTCAATGTGTCTGAAAAACTAAAATGACCCCCAAAATGGTTTGATTCCAACGCATGACTAGGTGTCAATAACGGACGCATAAATAACCCGGGGAGCTAGCACACATTTGTAACACATCTCAAGTGCCAAAAGTTTTAGTGATTAATATGTTGCCAGCCTGACAGGAACCCTGCACGCGATTCTTAAGGCTGCAAAAGGTGCGATTCAAGAGAGAGTGCCAAGACAAGTTTGTACTCAAAACTTTCTTATTTTAATCCTATTGAGCTCCACCATATTTTGCCGCATTTTTTATCCAATCGGAGCAACTTTAAATGTGACCCCTGTACAACTGAAATTGACTTTTTAGTTGATTTTTGCTGTTTGTAGCCATAACTCTAAACTTTAGGAGGGAGGCCGTACATGTTCAACTAAATCCTTTTTTTTCCTAATCCTTATTGTTAGACAGCATAACATGGTATAACTTTTCAACAGATTGGATCCATTTAAAAATTTGACCCGGTTACAATCTGTTGTCTTGGCCCCTCTCTAAGCACCACTTGCAGCACTTAAAATCCTGTTCAGTGGTGTCTCTGCCAGGCTGTCCACATATTTTATCACGCAAACCTTTTGTAACTTGAATTGTTACAAATGTGTGCTCGCTCCAGGGCTATAAGTTGAATATTTTTGACCCCATTGTTTTAAGTGGTGCACCTTTTCTCTTACTTCCCTTCCGTTATTCCGCCCTTTACTCTTGGACATAGACTAAAAATAGAAGGGCATTAGAGATAAGTATTGAAGGGAAATTCCCACTGAGTAACCCCCTGACTAGTGTTACTACTAGTAACACACTAACCCAGTAACCTGACTTGATTACTAACCTAGTAACACCACCACTACCTACTCTCTTAAACGAAGAGTGAAAAACCACTCTAAAGATGAAAATCTCACTCCAAACAGAGTTCCCGAGTGACCATTTTTAATGAGATGCCACTCTCAATAAAGAGTGAAAAAAAAATAACTCTAGCAAAAGAAGAAGAGCACTCCTTTTAGAGTGACTAGTCACTCTTTTCGAGCTTGGGGAGAGAGCAAATTCACTTTTTAGATTTGTGAGTCTTTGTGAATTTTTTTGTTTGTTGGTGAGAAATATTGTATGTGTAGGGTAATAATTCATAGCATTCGTGACAGATATTGTGGTGCATCATTTGGCATGATTCAGTGTGACATCAATGCACGATTGTGTCATGCATGAACTTCTGATCATTGCCTGCCCGTGACATGCTGATTGTGCGTTTCGTACAGCCACATGGCATGCCTAGCCTGGCGCAGACCCGTATTTGCCGGGCCGTATTTTACGATTGATATTACAGCCATACATTTAGATAGGTCTTCGCCACACTTGTCTGTAATGCTATGAATTGTTACCCGACACATACAATCATGCTCGCCAGTAAAGATCTCTATGAGTTCTTTTTTCAATAATTTCAACTTCGATCAACCATTTGCTGACGGTCTCGCCTAACTCGTCCGTCATTGTTCGAGAATAATCACGCGATTTGCGCGGTTCTGATTGGTCTATTCATCCTGAAAAGAGCTTTTCTCACTCGTGAGAGCTAAACCCGTCGATAAGAGTTTCATAGTGGGCTTCACTCCGAAGAAGAGTGGCATTTTGAGCACTCGGTACAGAGTTGAGCTCGTTTAAACCCTCGAGTTAAGGTGTCTCGCTGCATTTTCTCGCTCTTTTAGAGCTAAAAGCCACTTGAATTAGATTTAATTTAAAAGTCCCTCCGAAACGATAGTGATTTTTCACTCTTTCATTTTGAGAGAGTAGTCGTAACCTGACAGGTTACTAACCTAGTAAAACCCACTAGCTAGTAACCTGAGCTAGGTTCCTAACCTAGTAACACTTCTAACCTAGTAACCTGACTTGATTACTAACCTAGTAACACCACTAACCTAGTAACCTGACATAGGTTACTAACCTAGTAACACTGCTAACCTAGTAACCTGACTAGATTCTCACCTAGCATGCCTAGTAACACCCACTAGTCCTGGACTAGGTTACTAACCTAGTAAACCACTACCTAGTACCTGACTAGGTTCATAGAAAAAACATTTGGGTGGACTACCTTTTTGCAGGCATCATGAAAAAAATGCTATTAAAATGCTCTGAAAAGCACTCGTTATTTGATGTAATTATTCATGAGTGACCTGGTAGACTGCATATTTAAATCTTACCAATTAATACACTTTAAGTGACGGCCAAACACACAAAACAACCATCTTTAATTAATTAATAAAAGATGATTGAGTATTTTTCTCTCATGCTCGCAGACAATCCATGCATGCTTCCTCTACAAGTGCCGATTAGGAGATCAGGCAAGTTCGAAACTTACGTTTTTGGTTTTCTTTTGTACTTGTTGATCAAAAACCCTTGACACGTCTCGGAGGTGTCTACCATTAATCAGTGTCAAATGTATAGGAAATTTTGTGATCCTCAGTAATAAATCCTTTTAATGTATCCCACAGAGGCAAGGTGATACATGTGATATTTTATATTCATCCCCCCAATACAGCAAAGACCGCACCCACCTGTGATGAATAGATGTGATCTGGTAAAATGAGTTTTGATGCGTGGAGATCAAGATCTATCTCGTTATTCTAGCAACCTTCCTCTGATTAGCTTCACTAGATTATCCCCACATTTCAAGTCGCAATCTCGTATTTTGGTGATATTTGCTCGTATGACAATGTCCCTTAGGTTGCTGTTCTGTACTCCTGGTTTTTGGACAGAAAATACAGAATTGCAAAATTTTTCTTTTCTTGCGAAGATGATCAAAAATTTGCAAAGTTGGATTTGGGCACACATCAGTACTGAGTGTTGACAAGTATTAAATCTGAGTTTTGTGGAGTTAAGGTCTCCAAAGTTAAAGGTGGCTTTCGTGTTCTACCCCTTTCTGTTTTTTTTTTGGTTTCGTCTTATATCCTTTAGAAGAGCTTATTCACACATTTCAGTTGCTTCTGTTGTGCGCTGTGTGTTATGACAAATGTTCCTTCACATCTACATATAGGCCACTGTACAGTAATTTTCGGTCCGTTTACGGACAAAAATACAAAATCACTATTTCTTGCAGAGACCATTGATTTTGCACGTCGGATCACGCATACAATACTAGGCTAACGGTTCGATGATATAAAAATCTCATCTTTTCTGAGGTAAGTCGGGGGACGGGCCTGGTGGATCACAAATGCCCCTTTAAGAGTGTTTCAGCATTTCCTGCTGTATTTTAGAGAATATTTAAAAAATATATGGAATTATCTCAGATGGCTTTTCTGCACATCTGACTCATTTGTTGTGTTCATTCAAAAATTATAATGGCTTTCATCATGAATTAAGTTGTACCTTATCATTATATGGTCTGTTAGCGTGTAATGGGTTGTGTGTGATCATGTTGTGTGCGTGGCATGTGTGGTGTGTGTATGGCATGGGCATGTGTTGACATGCACCTGCTATGTAGAGATAACATCGTTGATAATTTTTTTTTTTATAAGTTGCCCTTGAATGTGATCATGAGTGATTTTAAGGGCTCCTTTGGCTCTGTGTCAGTACGCTTCAATGCTCGCCCAAGCTCTGATTCTGCATGTACAGAGGTCCAGCTATTTTAGCTTGTGGCAATTTTGATGTGAAATTTCTACGTAATTGACTGGCAAATATCAAAATACATACTAGACTATGCTTCTGTGTTTCTTTGATTTTGTATATCTTTGTATTGATTTAATTTGGTGGATATTTTTCCACCCTCAGATTTGAAATTTGCAGTTTCTTAATCTTAAGTTTTTTTAAGTGATTGTTTTAGACTTACTGAATACCCCATGGCTGGTATTTCACAGAGAGAAAGGAGTCTAACTTTAGGCCCATGTAAAAAACGGTTAGTCCTCAATGGATAATCTAGGGTGTTTTGAACCAAATCCCAAATGCATTGCAATTTACCTATCTGTAAAACTCTCATATCAGTACTTATGAATAAAAAGTGTACAAGAAGCTAGAGGACACAAAAAATTTCATGATCAGCTAAAAATCCCTAAGTACTAACACTTTGGGGCAAAAATTAGCTGTAAAGTCAGGTGTTTATGTGTTTAAAATAAGAATGGATTTTTGGTGGATCACAGGACCCTATTGAGGTGAAATTTCCTAAAACTGTGGCCTTGTGGGTTGACTCAATACAACAAACCCTCTGGTATAGACCCTTTAGTTTCAAATACTGTAATATTTAATAGGTGCGAGAATTCCTCATTGGATGTTGACTCTAGCGGTGCATTGACATCACCGCCACCATTCATAGTGCACCTGTCATGCTTTTTTGGCAGATTTTCAAAGCTAGTGAAATCTCATTCCCTTGGCACAGTTCATTACCTGCCAGTTACCAGTGTATGTTAGAAAATACACTCCCTGGTTTTGGGGTTGATATATGATACCCAGATCAACACAAGGTCGTTCATGTCAATGTATGTACAAGTACAAACCACTGAACTGTGTTCTTGGTGGATGAGCATATTGTAACTCATAGTAAATGATATAAGCTCGTGGAAGTGACTGTAGTATGAGTTCAATTCAGTATGTTTGAATATTTTTTTCTTATTTGGACGGCGGAGTGTACGAAATTGCCAAGTCACCCCAACTGACACTGCCTAACTTACAATGGCGACTGCTGAATTTAGTATAACGACAAAGCTTTAAAAGTTTCTGTTTCATTAACAAGATTACTACTGTAGGAATAAGACTTAGTAATCTTAATAGTAAGATACAGTTAAGAGGCGTCTTCATTAGTCGCACAACTCACCAACAAGAGTTATTAAATAATAAGAAACCGTATCACTTATAACTTCTTTATGTGTGCTATCCTACTGAGATAGGTTTACTATGAATGTCTAAATGTATTAAATCCTATTCTCCTGCGCTCTGCCGTTGACGCCAAATTTTTTCCAACCGTCGTCTCTTCAATTCTGAGACATAACATCATTGGCGAGCCTTGATAAAGTCATAGACTAACACAGCCAGAGGCCCGGCGTAGCATGGTTTCAGACCGCATTGTCAGTCATATACTATCACACAACCCTTACAACAACAACATAATTAGGCAGGCCGCAAACTTTAACTTCACAAACGGACTTCAACATACAAGCGGACCTTCAACATCATAAGTGACCTTTGTCCTTTTGTTTGGGGGGTTGCGTCGCACCACCCATGGCTAACGGCCTGGGTACTTGATACGCACTAACTTACTATTGCTTTTCTCTAATTTATCTATCTTGTATGTATCAATAAAATATGATTTCGCATTTAAGATTAAGATCGCATTTAGTTCTTAGCCATGGGCTCTGGCTTTGTCCATCATGCTAACATGTGCGAAGGTGTCCTGAGCGGTCTAAGGATATAACCTCGATGTTAGCCCCTCGAAGTCGGGTTTCTGGTCATACTCAAATAGTTCCTATAAGATCGGAAATTGCATAAGAGTCAATTATGGAATTTCGCTTCGCTCCCACCCATTGCGTAGAATGTACGGGTATGTGCAATGGGTGCCCGGCACCTCATGGTTCGGAGAGTCATGTAAGCTGTTGGTCCCCTTGTGTCTGGATTCAATCACTACACTTAAAAGTTACAGACCTTCGTCGAAAGAGTAGTGGATCATGCCCTGGTCTTGTTTACCTTCCCTCATCACTCTAGGGTACCCAGAGTCCTCTAGTGTGATGGGGGAACCCTTTACTGAGGTTAAATTGATCCCCTATCCAGACCATCGAGAGTTTTAGAAGTTAAAAGTGCTAATTGAATTGTTTTGAGCTGATCATTCCCAAGTAACTCATGCCAAGCTGATGAAACCAGTCAACAAGAAAATGTCTTGGAAAATCAATGACATCTATCTGCCTACTTAGACGAAGCAAAATTGGGAGGCTCCCGTGGGCTTTTTCCTTGGGCCCGGCTTCGTCATGACTCCGAAAGAATTAATTTCTTGCCATTAAATGACACTTTAAGTGAATGGCCAAAAACACCATCTTTATTAATGTTAATAAAAAAGATGATTGGTATTTTTTCTCTCATGCTCGACAGAAAATCCATGCACGCTCCTCTACAGTGCCGATTAGGAGAGCAGGCCAGTTCGCAACTTACGTTTTTGGTTTTCTTTGTACTTGTTCAAAATTTCAAAAACCCTTTAAACTTCTCGGCGTTGTTTCTACAATTATCAGCCAAATCTGTAGAGAAATTTTGTTATCCTCAGTAAATCAAATCACTTTAATGTTAATGCACAGAGGCAAATGTGATACATGTGATATTTTATATACACGGCCAATTTCTTCATGGGTAGTACCACACGCTACTATACCGAGTAGACAATGGATACTACCCCTAGACGTACACCCGCCGGCCAGGATTCCGTGTATTTTTGCCGCATAGACGTATAGTGTACACATCGCGGCGTCGGCACCGTTGTGGAGAACTGGCAGCCACTCTCAGCGCGCCGCGTTATTGCTCATGCCAATTTTGTTTTTTTTATATTAAACCAAAATTTAAAATGCAATTTTTTATTACATGTGCGAGAATATAGGGGTTTTTGATGATGGCTGATTTGAATTTCGTAATGATTTTCCTAAAAAAACGTTCAAAAAATGCTAAACGGAGCCCACGTGTATCGCGCCCTCATTTCATGAAATTTCATCCACTCTCAAAAAGGCGTCGTGGGAATACAGGTAGCTACGTGGTAGCTCGTGTCTACTCCGGTAACTGTCTACTCAACACCCCCGTTCTCTCCATCTTGTGGGCATCTACAGGGTAGCCATTGGGGTAGGTAAAGTAGAGTAGCCACATTACTGCATACCTAATAACTGTGTACTTTGTATGCCCTATTTTGCAGCTACCGCCTCGCAATAAGCCCTGGTGTATGTGCAGTAGCTGCCGCGGTAGACATGTATAGCTGCCGTATCCGGCTACCCATGTGAGTTAAGAATCCGCCGTGTACATGTCATCCCTACAATACAGCACCCCTGTGATGAATAGAGTGATGTGATCTGGTAAAATGAGTTTGATGCGGGGAGATCAAAGAGCTATCTCGTGATTCTAGCACCTTCTGTGATTAGGCTTCACTAGAAGATTTATTCCCCAAATTTCAGTTTGGCATCTCGTATTTTGGTGATATTTGCTCGTATGACAATGTCCCTTAGGTTGTTCTGTGCTGTATTCGGTTTCGGACAAAATTAAGATGTTATCAAAAAGATGATCAAAAATTTGCAAGTTGGGGATTTTGTCACACATTCAGTACTAGGTTGACATATTAAAAATCTGCATGTTTTGTGGAGTTAAGGTCTCCAAAGTTTAAGGTGGCATTTCGTGATTCTAACCCCTTCTGTTTTGTTTTTGTTTCGCTTATATCCTTAAAATAGCTTATTTCCAAAATTTCAGTGATTCTGATCTTGCGCTTGGTGTTTCGAGCAAATGTTCATATCGACCATCCCCATAGTCCACTGTACAGTAATTTCTGTCCGTTTACGGACAGAAAATACAAATACGTATTTCTGCAGACCATTGAATTTGCCACGTCGTATCACTAACTTAGCCTGACGGTTCAGATGATATAAAATCTCATCTTTTCTGAGGTAAGTCGGGGACGAGGCTGTGAAATCCACGAAATGCCCCCTTTAAGAGTGATTTCAAGCATTTCTTGCTGTATTTTAGAGATATTTTTAAAAATATAGGCAATTATATCAGATGGATTTTCGCAACATCTGATGCATTGGGGTGTCATGTCAAAATTATAATGTGCTTTCATCAGGAATAGGTTGTACCTTATCATTAGAATTGGTCTGTAGTGTTAGGTGTGTGTGGGTGATCATTTGTGTGCGTGCATGTGTTGTGTGTTGCTTGGCATGTGTGTGCATCCCATGAGTATTAGAGATAACCTCAGTTGATATTTTTTTTTTTAAATATTTGCCTTGAATGATCATTGAGTTAATTTTAAAGGGCTCCTTTGATCTGTGTTCAGTACGCTTCAATGCTCCCCAGCTCATGATGCTGCATGTATCAGAAGGCCAGCGATTTTTAAGCTTGTAGCAATTTTGATGTTCATTTCTAACGTATTGACGGCAATATCAAAATACATACTATGCTTCTGTTTTCTTTGGATATTTGTATATCTTTGTATTGATAATGTATGGGTGAGGGGCAGAGTTTTTCCACCCGCAGTTTGAAAATTTGCAGTTTCTTGAAGTTGTTTGTGATTGGTTTAGACTTACATGAAATACCCATGGCTGGTAGTCACAAAGGGAGTCTACTTTAGGCCCATGTAAAAAAAAACAGGGTGAGTCCTTTTTTTTTAAGGGATAGATCTAGAGGGTTGTTTTGAAACCAAATCCCATAATGCTTGACATTTACTATACTGTAAAAGATCATGTCAGTACTTATGAATAAAAAGTGTACAAGAAGCTAGAGGACCACAAAACATTTCACGATCATGCTAAAAATCCCTTAAGTACTAACAAGTTGGGGGCAAAAAAAAAATTAGCTTAAAAGTCAGGGTGTTTATGCTTTAAGAATAGATTTTGGTGGGATCACATGACCCTATTGAGGTGAAATTTCCTAAAAAACTGGTGCATTGTGGATTGACTCAATACACCCTCTGGGATCGACCCTTTTTTTCACAATACTGTAATAAAATTTAAAGCAATATTTATCACATTTTTTTGAAGAGCTCCCCCATTTTTCAAATTTGATATTTTGCACAGTTACTTGGATTGTCTAGGAAACTATACCTGCGAACGAGAATGCTAAAAACTACGTATTTATCACAAAAAAGCTATGTTGTATTTAGAATTGGGGATCCCAGATTGGACGTAACGGCAGAGTGGAAATGCACGTTTATATGTCCGTGTTTACGTCTCGTAGACGTCTAAGGTCAGAAATACCTTCCAAACACAAATATTGAGCCTTTTGAACAAATGATCTAAATTATATATATAAACATTGTTTATATGATCTTTCTCATTTGGGGTTTTTTTCAAGAATTTGGTATGTCCAAAGCAAAGTCATCCCAAATCCACACATTACACAATTTATAGAACTGATACTTATTGTCCTCCAGAATGTCCACTAATGTCCCAAGAAGCTTTGCATGTTCAACATGGATATGTCCTCACAGCGAAGACTCACATGACAGCGCCAATTACATACAAAACTCTCAGGTATTATATTCCAATGAATCTCATCCGTCCTGAAGGTAATCTTGTCCGCAGTTCAAGACGACACAGGTTAAATTAAGTCCCTCGACGATAATAAATCCACAGTAATCATCCAAGATAATCACACGATTTCTATCTGTCCCCATTTTGGAATCCTATTTTGAATTCCCAGACTTTCAGCTTCAAAGATTACAGTAGAATAATTACAGCAACTCTGCTCACATGGAATTATATATCCTGGCATTATGTACTTTACATGTCTGCACCTTAATGCAGAGTAAACTGCCTCCTTTCTAGCTCCTTTTAGTAGTGGATGCTGGCAGAGAGTCCTTCTAGTGTTAGTATTTAACTACTCACATATAGATTCCCCGTGCTAACAATAACATTACATCATTCTCATGTATAAACATAACCTTACACTAGCTTACCAATCTGCATTCATCACCCGAATTACATCACTTCAAATATTAACTCTATGGGGGAATTCCCACATCTTGCAGGTTTTGATCTGTTAAAGCATAAACAGCTGACTCAGTTATAAGTTTACATCTGGGGAATTTTCCCCCCCCTTCCCCTATTGTGCAATCTAAACAGGTGCAGGCTGCATAAACAATCTAGGGAATCCCCTTTTTCTCTCTTTTATATAACAAAATACTTTTCGCTGTGAGAAATCTTTTCTCAAATAAAATTGAGAAAATAATATTTTAATCAAAATTTTGAGGGTAATTATAACATCCGTCCATGATGAAATAGTGCCACCTCGAGATAACTCTAACTTGACTGTCTAAACTATTAAAACAACTATGGATGAGCGTGACACGACATGGCGCTTTTCCCGCTATTCACATTGGAAGGCCATTTCAGCACCGTTTGAATTATTATCGGGGATCCCCGATAATAATTATTCTAGTACAAAATTCCTTCGTTTGTTGCACATAGACATTTTCGACTTAACCATTCATAGGTAAGTTTTACTAGCCAGTTACCCAATCACCCGTGTTAAAAATCTCCAAATTTTTGAAAAATTGGGGCGCTCTTAAAAAAAAAGTGCTAATATTTCCTTTAATGGTGAAGAATTCCTCAGGATTGTTTTGAACTCTAGCTGGTGGCATTAACCGACATCACAGCCACCGTTCATAGTGCACCTGTCATGCTTTATGGCAGATGTTCAAAAGCTAGTAAATTCTCATGTTTCCCTTGGCACAGTTCAGTACCTGCCATTTACTCCTGGTTTTTGGGTATGATATATGATACCCAGACACACAAGGGCTTTCATGTCAATTTATGTACAAGTACAACCCACTGACCTGTGTCCTTGGTGGATGGGCATATTGTAACTCATAGTAATGATATAAGCTCGTGGAAGTGACTGTAGTATGAGTTCAATTCAGTATGTTTGAATATTTTTTTCTTATTTGGACTTAGTGTAAAAATTGGCCAAGTCGACCCCAACTGCCTAACTTACAATGGCGACTGCTGGAATTTTAGTATACGACAAGCTTTAAAAGTTCTGTTTCATTAACAGGATTAATTAATGTAGGAATAAGAATTTAGTAATACTTAATAGTAATATACAGTTAAAGCTGTCTTCATTAGATAGCACAACTTCAACAACAAGAGTTATTAAAATAATAAAGAAACATTATAACACTTATAACTTCTTTATGTGTGCTATCTACTGAAGATAGGTTTAACTATGAATGTCTAATGTATTAAATCCTTATTCTCCTATTGATTTAATAATCTTGTTAGTGAAGCTGTGCTGCCTACTGAAGATAGCTTGCACTGTATTGTGTATGCAATTTCTCATTATTCCAATAACCTTGTAAATGAAGTAGTGCTATAGTGAGGTTATCTTACATAGTAAATACATTTGTATTTTCTATTTTCTTTTGCCTTTAACCTGTAAAGGAAATTGTCCTATATGCTGAATGTATATATTTAAAATGTTTACTACCTGCATTCTTTTCCTTGTTGTTAAAGTGTGGTTTAAACTATATGACTTGTACTTCTAAACTTTCATAGT
This sequence comes from Ophioderma brevispina, assembly GCA_023653785.1. Lineage (NCBI taxonomy): Eukaryota > Metazoa > Echinodermata > Ophiuroidea > Amphilepidida > Ophiodermatidae > Ophioderma > Ophioderma brevispina. The sequence continues at coordinate 91,867 of JAMKCH010012947.1, forward strand.
CATGTTATCTACTGAAGTTATTTTGCCCAAATAAACCTGATTTGCTGGCTAATATTTTGTATTTCCAGATGTGAAATTAGGGTCAGGGTTAGAGTCTAAGGTAAGATTTGGGGTTAAGATAGGGTTTAAGGTTAGAGTTAGGATATCACTTATGGTTATGCAGCCCGTAGCCGGGAATTTATGTGGGGGTGCTGGATTTGCCAGAAGCTTACCTTTTTGTGGTACCAACAAACCAATTTTTTTAGGCTCGCTGCGCTTCGCCGGTTGACCCAACATTTTTCACCGTCGTCTTCAAATTCTGAGACATAACATATCGCATCCTTGATAAAAGCAGTAAAATAACACAGCCAGAGCATTCGTAAGCAATGGTTTTAACAACTGCAATAGTGCAGTCATTACTATACACAACAAACCCTTACCAACAACACATAATTTAGGCCCGCCACAAAACTTTAACTTCACAAAACGGACCCCAAATGACAAGCGGACCTTAAAAAACATCATAAACGGGACCTTTGTCATTTTTTTGGGGGGGTCTCGCACCCCCCTGTCTACGGCCCCGGGTAATTGATACAGCACTAACTTACATGCTTTTCTCTAATTTATCTATCTGTGTATGTAATCAAATTTAAAATATGATGTCCATTTAAGATTAAAATAGCATAGTAGTTCTTGCCATGGCTTTGTTCATCCTGCTACCATGTGTCGAGGTTGCTGACGGGTCCTAGGGTGCTGAACCGTCGCAGGGTATAACATCAATTTGAGCCCCGCGAGAGTCGGGTTTCTTGGTCATACTCAAATAGTTCCTATAAGATCGGAAATTGCATAAGAGTGATTATGGAATTTCTCCTCGCTCCCACCCATTGCGTAGAATGTACGGGTATGTGCAATGGGTGCCCGGCACCTCATGGTTCAGAGAGTCATGTAAAGCTGTTGGTCCCATGTGTCAGTGGAGTCAATCCTGACCACGTAAAAAGTTACAGACCTCGTCGAAAAGAGTAGGGGATCATCCCGGGTCTGTTACCTGCACTCCTCACTCTAGGTACCAGAGTCCTCTAGTGTGATGCAGGAACCCGCTGTACTGGAGGTTAAATTGACCCCGATCCAGAACATCAAGAGTTGAGAAGTTAAAGATGCTAATTGAATTGTTTGAGCTGATCATTCCCAAGTAAATCATGCCAAGCTGATGAAACCAGTCAACAAGAAAATGTCTTGGAAAATCAATGACATCTAGACTGCCTACTTAGACAGAAGCAAATTGAACTTGGCTTTCAGTTCCAGAAAGAATTTCTTGCCTCCTGTAATAACCAAAAGCCTAACGAATAGGAATTGAATTGTCTTTAGTTTCAAAAAGAAAAATAAAAAAATTTTAAAGATAGGTGACCACACACATACACATGTGTACACGTGCACAAGCACACACACACAAACACATTTTCAAGAATTGTTAAACAATTAAATACTTTAATTCTGTTTTTAAAGTGTATCAGTTTAAGACTTAAACTTTAACTGTCCATGAATCCTCAAGTGGCTTTCAATGCTATATTTGTGTGCTAAGCATACCTATACAAGCCCATGCATATCATGATACGCATATGTATTGACTAGCTAAGCTGAACTAGACACTTAAAAATGGAGCCATAATCTACTAAAAATTAAAATTATTAAAATGTAAAAAGCAAGGAACTAAAACTAAATTTTGATAATATCAATCCATCTTGGGGTTAACTGTATACAATTTCCTAGTTCTTTAGTTCACGGTTAACTTGTTTGTGTCTGGTGCAGAGTTACAGCATCTATATTGGTCTGCCTATGTGTTGACCAAGGCAAAAAGGAAATTAACCTTTTTTTTCTATTTAAAGCATGTTCAAAGTAAATTATTTTAAAATTCATTTTCATTAAAATAGGACAATAGGTGACAAGTCATCTTGTAAACACATGTATTTGTGATTGAAAATCTTAATAAAACATGACAACATCATTGAAATTCTCTCCCTCTCTTTTTCGCTCCATGTAGTTCTTCATAATCAGCCTTGACCATGCTGAAAAGACAGAAATAAGGTGTAATTTGCTATGGAAATATACATACAAGCACCATAAATTGTGAGTGCAAGAAGGTTGTAAGTGCAGTAGCTGTCATGTGATACATCTGTGTGCTGTCATGTATTAGGATGACTCTTTCTTGAGTCAGTGGCTCTTGAAATGTTTTTTCAGGCGATGTCTGGAGAACCATTTCAAGAGTCAGTGCATGGCCAAAGACTTGGCATGATAGCATGTTTGATGGGAATTTCTGACAAATGGCAACTATTGCACTTATGACTTTTTTGCATTCGCACGACGAAATATGAATATATAGCTCTTTTAATTACACTCATTTGGTCCAACACAATCATTAGCAGATGCAAATTTAAGAATGTGAACATTATCATATAGAGATAGACCTATGAAAAGCAAGGGAGACTATTAAAGCACAAATAACAAATGCAAAGATGAAAAAATATGGATCCTGTGAAAATATGTACGTTATGCCAGGGCCATTCTGTGTGTGTATTATTACTATACAAACATGTAATTACTTTTCTGCCATTAAGTGTGTACATGATCATAGGCAATGGCCAAGTTTGAAAAAAAAATCACAAAAGTCTTTGAAATGTACAGTTGAAATCAGTGTTGTGGGATGCAATCTTCTTGAAATAACGAAATGCAGAAAAATAAATTAACACTTGAATTTAGTGCCCATCAATTGGTAAATGTTAATTTAGTGTTTTTGTGGTAAACCTACGCCAATATGTGCTGTTCAGTAAAACAAGTAATGTAGTAATTTAAAGTACTTAATAGAATATTGGAAATTGTGCTTGTGCTATCTACTGGAGACAGCATCCATGCTCAAATGACACAATATTGAAAGATTCTTTGGGAAAATGTTAATGGTGTTGATATGTGTTGAATGCCTACTCTGCCCAATTCCAGAAAAAAATATATCATTTAAATTTTTTAAGATATTCTACTTTGACAAATTAAATATAGTTCAATCCTAATCCTTTGATGTTTAGACCTAACTGGGAATTAGGACCAATTTCAATTAAGGATTTAAAAAAAAAACCTATAACCTCTAAAGGTGCCCCACCCAAATACAACAAATATTTTTCGGTGGTTTATAGGAAAGGTTGTCCCTAACATACCTCAGTTCCAAAATTTCATTTGAACCTGATATATGGTACCAATTTAATGTGAGCCAAAATTTGGTGTATTACTATAGCCTATAGATTACTGCACAAATATTTTCTGTTAACTGTAAACAAGCCTTATTTAGGCTTATAGCATCATAATGGGATAGTGTTCAGCCAAAATTTTGGCAGATGGAAAAAGTCAAGAATATCTGTGGTAAAGGTTGTGTTCTAATGCCTCTTTGCTGTTAAATGGATCATAAATGTGGTGTGATCAAGCAAAATGAGTCCAAAGTCGGTCATATTCAATTTTTACTTTTCCATGTAACTGTATGCACCATTTAGAAAGATAACTATTGCAGAAAACCCCATTGAAATTGACCAATTAATTCCAAAGATATAATCAGTTAAAGGGCAGCAAAAAACAATAGGAAACAAAAGACATTTTCATCTTTGTTTGGCTATATCTCAAATCAATATTTGCGACTTCCGACTCATTTTGCTTGATCACATCACAAATGTGCTTAGCTGACACACGTTTGGATTCTAAGTGGTAAGTTATCAAGTATATAAGGGCTCTTTAAATATATGCCATTGAATGTAGATACATTGAAGACAATGTCTTAGTATAGATACACAGCATGCTACACTCATACAAGTTTTCTTTTACTGTTCTTTTTGAGGCATGGTTTCAGACCAGTGCAGATGTGATTTCCCTCATGAAAAATATCAAATCCAATTTTACTGTAATCTGAAAGTATCTAGGGACCAAAATATCTGCAGCCACACATTTTGTGTAGTGTTCTTTACATTTACCCCAAATTCAAAGAGGTGGAAAAATGAAGAAAAATGGAATGCCAATGCAGACAAGGTGGCCTCAGACCTCATCAAAGCAAACAACATCTTAAAGGTGCAACGAGAGATTTCACATAACAGGTGTCCCTAAAAAATGTGAAAATTCTGATTTTTGCATTGGTGTAAAGCATTTTATCTAAAATATCCCCATCTGAAAGGATTAAGCTGAGAAATATTTCTTAGGTACTAAAATTATGAAATGTCTAATTTCCTATATGAGCAAATAGGAAATTATGTTTTAAATATAAGCATATAAAAATGACCTTTTTCACTTTTAAGACATTTCTGCACTAGAATACAAGGTACAAAATCTTTTGAGTGTTGAAGTTACTGCATTTGACACCTTACATGGGTGCCTCAAAATCTCTTGTTGCACCTTTAAAGATTGAAGTCCTTAATTAATCACTTCAGTTACTAAAGGTGGATCGTAAAAGCAGGTGAAACAGTGGTTCGAGAATTGTTTAATTCGTTCTGTTGTGCTTTGTTTTGTGTGCATTTTGTGCGGGGTGCAGGGTGCGGGGTGACTAATTTACGGGGTGCAGGGTGACTAATTTGCGGGGTGCGGGGTGATTTTTTGCGGGGTGATTTTTTGCGGGGTGATTTTTTGCGGGGTGATTTTTTTGCGGGGTGATTTTTTGCGGGGTGATTTTTTTGCGTTTTTTTTTTTTTTTTTTTTTTTTATCTAAAATATCCCCATCTGAAAGGATTAAGCTGAGAAATATTTCTTAGGTACTAAAATTATGAAATGTCTAATTTCCTATATGAGCAAATAGGAAATTATGTTTTAAATATAAGCATATAAAAATGACCTTTTTCACTTTTAAGACATTTCTGCACTAGAATACAAGGTACAAAATCTTTTGAGTGTTGAAGTTACTGCATTTGACACCTTACATGGGTGCCTCAAAATCTCTTGTTGCACCTTTAAAGATTGAAGTCCTTAATTAATCACTTCAGTTACTAAAGGTGGATCGTAAAAGCAGGTGAAACAGTGGTTCGAGAATTGTTTAATTCGCTCTGTTGTGCTTTGTTTGGACACAACCAATTATGGCATTGATAGTAGGCCATGTATTTGGCATATTATTTTGTAAGCAACAAAATTTAATAGAGTAACAACCAGTGTTGGAATGGATTTATGAATTAAAATATTTATTCTGGTATGTTTTCTTTTTTGTAGTTGTTGGTCATTTGGACATAGCAAATACTGCTTGTGCAATTTGTTTCTAAATTCATATTGGTTACTTTTCAATATTTACCACTATACCAAATTATTGGAGAGGTAATACAGATGCTGCAGATGTGCAGGTGTCTTTAATGGAAATCAGATTGCTGTCATTCCTGATTTTCGTTATACTTTTTTTGAGGTTTCTGCTCTTATTTCCCACAGGTCTAGACCAAAGGCTACCAAGACAAGAAACGTTTAATTGAGCAAGACTTTGTAAATACAATCAGCAATGAATTTTAGCTGGGATAATGTCCCAGATAATGGCTTTGTCACTGATATCTTACAGGCATGAACAATGCAATCAGGTGTGTAATTAGCGGAGCGGCCGAGCCTTGAAAAGTGCTCTAGTTTTCGAGTTACCCCTCTCCATCGTACAACAAAACACAACCACCTTTATTTGAAGGATAAATATATAAGATTTAAGAAAACGATGGTTGTGGTTGAACTATTTGGTGGCAGAGATGATTTCTATGCCGAAAAATGAAATTTGGGATGCAAGTTAAGCGAAATTATTATTTTTTATATTTTTTAAGGTAAAAATATTACAATCTTATTTTTATGGTATCCTTTTTGTTATTGATATAGGTTTCATACATTGCATAAAGGGTTCAGGTAATACTCATTGTGGTTACATGTGATAAAAAGGATGCTTTTTTTAGGAAAAAAGGTGATTTTGGGGTTAAAATTCTAGACCCTTTATATATTGTATAAAACAAATCTATAATATAAATGTCAGAGATTGATAGTATTGCATGATGATTAAAATTTGTTTTGCTAAGAAATTAATAAATCTTGATATTCTTAAGTTTTTAGCTCAAAAACGTGATTTTTTGACCCAAAAAACACCCCTGCCACCAAAGTTTTTGACCACAACCATCATTTTTTTAAATTATTTATTACTATCTTTCGAATAGAAGTGGTTGCGTTTTGTTGTACCGAGGGGAGGGCTTGTCGACAATTTTGCAGTCCAAACCGCTCCACTAAATGATCTTGCTCCACTCAGAGAATAGTGTATCAAAGGCTATCAACCTGAGTGGATAAATGGCAAGTTTCCTCCAGTTTGCAAAAATTGTGACTATTATCATACCAAAGCTTGTCAATCATCCCTGTAAGGTTTGAAGTAACTTGTACCCACAGGATGGCTGCCCTGACAAAACACTGTCAACCCTTATTGTCATTACTGTAACACCCATCTAGAGTTTAGAGTTGGAGAGAAAGATAGAGATTATACTTTCAGTACAGTAAATAAAATGTGAAGTTCCATAAAGCCTCTGAAATATGACATGGGCTTTAAAATCATCTCCAAACACTTTAAGGATGGTGTCAAGTATAGTACTTTTGTTTTTACACAAATTTTTAAATTTGGTGCCATTTTAAACATGAACATGTGCTCTATCATTACCAACAAAGGTTATCCACTGCAGATAACACTGTCCTGTATTTTTTGCCGAATCAAAACAGCTATTTTAACTATTTTAAGTCACCAAAAGCACATGGTCTTAATGGCGGAAACTTAAGCACATTTCACGCTGTCAAGTGCAACGCGCAGCATCACGTCGCATTGTGAATTTTACTGCGTAATGAAGCGGATGCATACTTTAATTTACTTTTGGGCAAACTCATCTTGGAAAAAGCGCAAAATAATATTTGAAAATGTAAACAAAGCGGTAATGTAGGCCTGATGAAATTTCTTTTTCTTCTGATTTCTGGAGTTAGAGGCAAAAGATTTTTGATTTGATAGTGCATACAGGTGCATTTCCATCACTTGCATAACATACTCAATTTTAAAGTTCAAAGATAAAGTTATTTGAGAAAGAGATAGCGTGGAATAGTGTAAAAAGTCACTTTTTTTTACTAAAACACAGATTTTCTCAATGTTCAATTTTGGTGAAATATGGCAAATTTTCAGACAATATAACCCAAAAAATACCAAAGTAAAGGGTAAGGTTTAACTCTCATACAATAGCAATCGGTCTACTCTAGAAACAGTTTTCTCAATTTTTCATTTTTCAATTTCTAATTAAATATTTCCAAAATTGTTCAAAAAAAATTAACTTTGACAAAAAGTGAGAGCATTCTTTGTTTACATTGAAGAAAAGACTGATAGTGACTTCTATTATAGAAATACAGATGTACTGATATTACAATACATTCCTCTGTCCTTCTAATTGAGTTTATGCCTGATCGGCACGAGAGGGTTTAAACAAAGTTATCTCAACTTTCGCTGGCTTTTGCTTTGTTATCCTCATTGCCTGACCTCCCGGTCAGGTGGTGGCCTATGCTCCAATCAGCGCATAGTTGCCGGTCTTTGTTTTTGTTTTGGCCCATGCTCATCGTCACTTGGCTTGTTGACGGCCGTCTGAATGGTCTTACTTATAGGGTTTCGGTTATTTTAAAACCCACCCTCCTCACCCTAAGTTTTCTTTGTGTTTTTCCCTGTTATGCATTTATCCCATGTAAATAGTCTACTAGTCATATTTAGGAAAACTTTAATTGTCATTGAGTGCATTTTATTGTTATATTGCTTGAATATGTACATTTAAACTCATTCAGGGGATTACATGTAAATATTACCAGTGGCTCTTTGTCTTTCGTTCATGAGAGGCTTTCTGGTTGCATTAATTCACACAATATTTTTCCTTGGGTTCATCTTGCCCATTACTTTCTGGTGTTTTGGTTCTTTTTTCATATATTGCTTTTACATGTAGTCTTCTGGTCGAGTTGAATCAAAAGGTATTTGGTTCATATTCAAATTCCATAAGTTTTTTTAACATAGTAGGCTGTCAATAATTCAAGTTGTGGTATTTGATCTTAAATGGTGTGTTCATGGATACTTAATTTATCAATTTAATTAGATCTTCAGGTTTGTGTACAAAATTTAATTCTACTGTGGCCTCGCATGAATTTACTAGCATAGTGGTCTTTTCCCGTGTTTCCTAATTTGTAAGCTATTTTGCTCTACTCATGAAATGTTTACATTAAAGGCTGATTTAGAGATTTCTGCATTCTTTTCCTTGTGGAAAAAGTGTGTTATAAACTATATGCAGGGCTGGAAAGAATACTCAATTTCCCAAGAATACAATCCAAATTTCCCTCCAAGATTTCAAAATTTCCATTCATTTCTAGACAAAAATTTCCCTCCAGATATCAACATTTTCTGGGAATGTCATTCCCAAATTCCCCACTTTTTCCAGACATGACTATATGACTTGTACTTCAAGACTGTTTTATATGTAAATGCAGACATGTTATCTACTGAAGATATTGTGCCCAAATCAACCTGATTTGCTGGCTATTTTATTTTTTCCAGGTTTGAAATTTGGATTAGGATTAGAGTCAAAGATAAGATTTTGGGTTAGGATATGGTTTAGGGTTAGAGTTAGGATGTGAGATGTTAATGGTTACAGTACTAACTTACATGCTTTTCTCTAATTTATCTAGCATGTATCAAATAAAATATCATGTCCATTTACGATTAAGATAGTATATAATTTTTTGGCATGGCTTTGACATTCATGTTAACATCAAGAGTTGAGAAGTGTCAAAGATGCAAATTGAATTGTTTGAGCTGATTGTTCCCAAGTAAATCATGCCAAGCTGTTGAAACCAGTCAACAAGAAAATGTCTTGGATAATCAATGGCATCTAGCCCCACTGCCTACTTAGACCTACTATAATAACTCCATGCTTAGACAAAAGCAAATTGAACTCGCCTTTCAGTTCCAGAAAGAACTAATATCTTGCCTCCTATAGTAACCAAAAACCTGACAAATAGGAATTGTCTTGAATTTTAAAAGAAGAAAAATAACTTTTTTTAAGGTTGATGAACAAACACAGAGAAGTTATTAATTGGTAGATCATCAGCGCTGTCACCTCCGGAGCCTTATTTCACCCTTTTTATGATGAGCACTCCATTGTAATTCTCTCTTGTGAAGGTGACATTGGGAAAAGTTCCTTGAAGGTTTCACACCACTAAATACTGGTCCCACTCGTTCCTGTACAAAATGGGCAAGATGAAAACGTCATTTTCTCTTCGATGGAACATCTCAGACCTTAAAGCTAACATTCTGCTTGAAGATCATCATATCTCCTACCCAATCAATCATGAAATTAGGGTAGTTATCCCCAAAATTTTCGAGCTACTGGACCGTGAAGACTAGCATGCACCGTGTACCCTGGAGGTCACAGCACTTTTTCAGTCAGGTGTTCCCTGTAAGAATACGGTTAAAATTTGTTTGTCAGATCAAAATAACTTATCAATGACCTTTTTTTGATATTCCTACAGATTTTATACTTAATATTGATAGCAACCATGATTTGCAACCCAGATCTCGCCATTTCTCGCAGTTTTTAGGGTATACTTAGGCGAGGGTCACCAAAAAAAAACACCTCAATTGCAGTGGGGGCTGGACTTACCTGTTTCTCATTGTATTTACTGGTGTGAATCCTGAACTATGGTTTCTTCTCTTGTTTAGGTATTTGGACACTGACACTCCATTACTCTAGAGGTCTCTGGACTGTGGACCAGACGTTGGTGGGTTAAGACTCATACATACACATGTGTGCATGTGAACACACACACAAACATGTTTTCAAAATTGTTCGAACTAAATTCAATACTTAAAATTTATTTTTAATTTCAATTCGTGTTTTAAAGTGTATCAGTTTAAGACTCAAAATTAAAGCAATATTAGCACATTTTTTGAAGAAGCACCCCCAATTTTCAAAATTTGATATTTTTGCACAGTTACGTTGTAATTGTCTACTAGGACACTATACCTGCGAACGAGATGCTAAAAAATGCGTATTTATCACAAAATAAGCGTTTTGGAATTAGAATTGGGATCCCAGATGGACTTAACGGCAGAGCTGGAAATGGCTACTTTATGTCTCCATGATGAATAGTGCCACCCATCGAGAAAATAACCTCTACCATGACTTGCTGAACTAATTAAAACAACTAATGGATGATCGTAGACCGTACATGGCTCTATTTCAGGTCCCGCTATTTCAAACATTGGAAGGCCGTTTCCAGCAGCCTTTGAATTATTATCGTGGATCCCGATAATAATTATTCAGTACAAAAATTCCTTCGTTTGTGACACAATAGAAATTTTCGAGCTTAGAAGTCTTACTCAAGATTTCAAAATATTATTTTTTTGTGTAATTATGAAGCATAGTCAACTAGAACTAAGATAGTACCAAAAATGCACAATTCCTAAATTTGAATGAAATCGGATTTTTCGTTTTGATGCATTAACATTTATGTGTTATTACTTTCTCCCAGATAGCCTGTGTATCAACAAAAATTCCGGAGCCGGAATTTTTATAACAAAGTTGTGATTTCTATCTTAAAGGAATTCGTATAAGCTTAGCATTTCCACAGTGATTTAGTATATGGACAACATTCATGAACATGCAAAAAGCAACGATTTTTTTGGAAATTGAGGGCGCCCTCCTACGGAAATCTCTGAGTCGGCCTTTAACCATTCACAGGTATTGTTTCTAGCCAGTTACCAATGCCAACGTGTAAAAATCTCCAAATTTTTGAAATAATTGGGGGCTCTCTTCAAAAATGTCTAGATATTGCTTTAACTGTCCATGAATCCTCAAGTGGCTTTCAATGCTATATTTGTGCTAAGCTACCTATACCAGCCCATGCATATCATGATACACAAGCAGGGAGAGTTTTGACTTGCTAAGCTGAACCTAGAAAACATGTGCAGGAGCCATATCTACTACAATTAAATCATTAAAATATGTCCAAAAGCAAGGAACAGAGGTTTTCAAACTCAAATTTTGGTCTGTAATCATCTGTCTGTGGGTTAACTGTTTTCCATTGCCTCTCTTTAGTTCAAGGTGAACTTGTTTGTGTCTGGTGACAGATTAACAGCATCTATATTGGTCCGTCTTTGTGTTGACCAAGGCAAAAAGGAAATTAAGGTTCGTGTTCCGATCGCTTTGGGACCACCGCCCCTGATTTACCCGGCAGTAGTATCGCTTTTGATGTCAGATGAAAGTCCGTATTTTTCTCATTGTCATCCCTTGAATTTTGAGCCCTCAATTCATTTCATTCCCAGATATAAACAAAAAACCCCGCCGTTTTAGTGGTTAACCACTTTTTTGCACAGTATTGAATAGGGCTTTGCACATGCATTATTGCGGTCTACATCAAAACCGCAAGGTTGTTTGCTCCCCACGGTACTTGATGGGTGTATGTGCAAGTGCCCCAAACAAAGCGTCTGTCATCTCGAAGTAGAGAAACAATACCCAAAATCGGAACATACACAACCTTTAACCTTTTAACCCTTTTTTCCCCCCCCCCTTATTTTAAGCATGTCCGAAGTAAATTATTTTCCAAATTCAGTTTCATCAAAATATGACATGGTGACCAAGTCATCTTGTAAATACATGTATTTGTAATTGAAATCTGAATAAATCATGACAACATCATTGCAATTCTCTTGCTCAACACCCATTTCTTCATAATCAATATCAGCCTTGACCATGCCTGGAAAGACTCATGACAAAAATTAGGTGTAATTTGCTTTAACCTCATCTATGTGGAAATACATATGCAAGCATTACCAACCATTCGGAGTGCAAGGTCGTTAAGTGCAATGTGATACATTGTGCTGCTGTGTATTCAGATTCTCTTTCTTTTTTTTGAGTCAAGTGGCTCTGAAATGTTTTTTTTTTCAGGGCTATGTCTGGCGAACATTCAAGAGTCCTAGCATGGCCAAGACTTGCTGATAGTATATTGATTGGAATTTCTGTCAAATTGTCAGCTGTTGAACTTATACTTTGCATTCACATGTTCTCGAAATGTGATATGTATGCTTTTTCTCATTTGACACTGACTTTGGTACAAAAATCACGCAGCAAATGCAAATTTAAGGGGATGGTCCGTTAAATTCAAGTTTTCATCTTGATAAAGGGCTTCACCCACCCATCTGTACAGTTTCGGTCCAATATTCAAATCCATTTTGATGTGAGAGCGAAAAACATGATTTAATAAGCCCATATAGTAACTGTGTAAATATAATAATTGGTCGACCAAAATGGTCATATTTTCGCTCATAACATCTCAACCAAACATCATTTAGCCCTAAGATTTCACAGGGTAATGAAGAAAAATATAGCTTTCTTCTGCTAATAAAAAATTTCGACCAGTTCCGGTAAAATCTGAAGTTCTGGGGACGAGGCTAATTGCGATCGGGCCATGGACCTTGAAAGATGCGAATGTTATTAACTGAGTTGGCCTCTGAAAAGCAAGGGAGATTATTAAAGTAAAAATAATAAAATGCACAAAGTTGAAAAAGGTTCTAGTGATTAAAAATGGATCCTGTGGAAAAATATGTACATTATGCCAGGGCTATTCTATATTCGTATTATTACTATACAAACATGCAATTACTTTTCTGCCATTAAGTGTATACAAGATCATGGCAATGGCCAGGTTTGAAAAAAAAATCACAATAGTCTTTGAAATGTAAATTTGAAATCAGTGTGGTGGGATGAAATCATATTGATAACACTGGAAAAACGAAATGCTTAAAAATAAATTAACACATTGTATATCTGAGCAGCTCACACAGTCAGTGGCATGGGCAGGGGGGCACGTGCCCCCCGACCGAGATGTTTTATCGGTCGGTCCGTCGGTACATTTGTCTAAAAAGCTGTAAGCTTTTTTTTTTAGTGCGTGGTGCATATAATAGAGCTTCATGAAAATTGGTTACTAATAACTGCTTAATTGGTCAATACTCACTACTACCCTATTCAGTATCTTTGCGTTGGTGATTTCCCCCCCTCCGGTCTTCAGAATTTGGAGGCGACGGTAAAAAAATTTGGGTCAATCAGCGAGCGTAGCGAGCCGGAAAAAAATTTTGTCGGTACGATACACGTGTCGGTACATTCACAAATCTGTGCCCCCTCGTCAACAAAATCCTGGCTACGCCACTGCACGCAGTGGCATACACTTGAATTTTGTTACCTTATGTGCTGATTGGTAAATGTTAAATTAGTGTTGTGGAAAAACAAGTAAGTACGTTAAAACACTAATTAGAATATTGAAGTAGTGCTATCTACTGAAGATAGCATCCATGCTCAAATGACACAATGTTGAAAGATTCTGTGATAAAATGCTAATGGTGTTGATAATTGATGTAGCCAATCACGTGTTGAATGTCTACTATGCCCATAAGGACCAATTTCAATAAATAATTTTTTTTAAGGCCTAAAACCTTTAAAGGTGCCCCACCCAATTACAACAAACATTTTTCTGTGTCATAGGAAAGGTCATCACTAACATACCTCAGTTCCAAAATTTCATTTGAACCTGATATACGGTACCAATTTAATGTGAGCTAAAATTTGGTCTATTACTATAGCCTATAGATTACTGCACAAATATTTTCTGTTAACTGTAAACATGCCTTATTTAGGCTTATAGCATCATAATGGGATAGTGTTCAGCCAAAATTTTGGCAGATGGAAAAAGTCAAAATTTTCTTTGGTAAAGGTTGTGTTCTAATATGCCTCTTTGTTGTAAAATGGGTCATAAATGTTTGGATTCTAAAGGGCACTGCAATTGTTCAATTAAGGGCTCTTTAAATATGCCATTGAATTGAGGACAAATGCCTTTTAGATTCACAGCATGCTACGCTCATACTTAAGTTTTCTTCTACTATACTTTTTGAGGCATGGTTTCAGACCAGCATAGATGTAATTTCCCTCATGAAAAATATCCAATCCAATTTTACTGTAATCTGAAAGTATCTAGGGACCAAAAAATATCTGCAGCCACACATTTTGTGTAGTGTTCTTTACATTCACACCAAATTCAAAGAGGTGGAAAAATGAAGAAAAGTGAAATGCCAATGCAGACAAGGTGGCCTCAGACCTCATCAAAGCAAACATCTTAAAGGTGCAACAAGAGATTTCATGTAACAGGTGTCCCTAAAAATGTGAAAATTCTGATTTTTGCATTGGTGTAAAGCTTTCTATCTAAAATATCCCCATCTGAAAGGATTAAGCTGATAGATATTTCTTAGGTACTAAAATTATGAAATTTCTAATTTCCTATATGAGCAAATAGGAAATTAAGCCTATGTTTTAAAAGCATATAAAAATGATCTTTTTCACTTTTAAGACATTTTTGCACTAGAATACAAGGTACAAAATCTTTTGAGTGTTGAAGTTACTGCATTTGACACCTTACATGGGTGCCTCAAAATCTCTTGTTGCACCTTTTAAAGAACAAAGCCCTTTCCAGGTTTACATTAATAACTTTGACATTAATCACTTGAGTTACTAAAGGTGGATCGTAACAGCAGGTGAAACAGTGGTTTGAGAATCGTTTATTTAATTTGCTCTGTTGTGCTTTGTTTGGCCACAACCAATTATGGCATTGATAGTAGTCCATGTATTTGGCATATTATTTTGTAAGCAATACAATTTAATAGAGTAACAACCAGAATTGGAATGGATTTATGAATTAAAATATTATATTTATTCTGGTATGTTTTTCATTTTTGTAGTTGTTGGTCATTTGGACATTGTAAATACTCTTTGTGCAATTTGTTTTTAAATACATTTTGGTTTAAAAAAATAAGTATTACTTTTCAATATTTACCACTATACCAAATTATTGGAGAGGTAATACAGATGCAGCAGATGTGCAGGTGTCTTTAATGGAAACCAGATTGCTGTCATTCCCTGATAGTTTCTATGTACTTTTTTTGGGGGTATTGCTCGTATTTTCCACAGGTGTGGGCCAAAGGCTTCCAAGACAGAAATGCTTAATTGAACAAGACTTTGTAAATACAATCATCCATGAATTTTAATTGGGGGACCTTTTTTGTGGAGGGTATTGCCTCTTATTTTCCACAGGTGTAGACCAAAGGCTACCAAGACCAGAAACATTTAATTGAGCAAGACTTTAAATATCATCAGCAATGATTTAATTTGGGATTTCCCAGATAATGTTCACAACAATGGCTTTGAAACTGATTCTACTGGTATGTAAAAATCTTTCCAATTCAAGCGTGTAATGATCTTGCTCCACTCAGAGATATAATAGTGTATCAAAGGCTATCAACCTGAGTTTCCTCCAGTTTGCAAAAATTGTGACTATTATCATACCAAAGCTTGTCAATCATCTCCTGTAAGGTTTGAAGTGGCTGGTTGTAGCGTAACACGGTTATACCGTTACACGACCGCTAGTCCGTGTAATTTAAGGAACATTGTGCGGTAGACGTGTCACGTAATTGGGACAAAAAGCAAACAGAAAACTGAAATATTCGATTCTGAAAAGGAAAATACACACCCTTAACTAAATTGAGACTCACAGATGGTTTGCTGTCGCTAATATGCATTTAATTGTTGTGTGCTTGACCTGCAATGGGCTCAAAATCTTCCAACTTTCTAAGCAAGACACAACAACATATTTCCCCTGGCCACTGCACTGTTATTACATATCATAGCGTTTCCTTTTCGGTGAGAAGCACCAGTCCAGTGGCCTCAGATGCGGTTGGACGGCTAAACCTGACGGGTTTGGCCTGCTCGGGCTGAGTCGGGAGGGTGGGTCTTAGGTTTTGAATGGCATATGGGTACACATTACCCTTTCGACTATAGGACCCATGTAACGTAAGAGGAATACACAGGATATACAGGCCTAGTTTGGTATAAAATTGGATGGATTATGAGCACACATTCTTCCTAAGTAATTGGTCAAGCTATGAGTTTTTAAAAAAATTGTGTGAGTCGCGCAGGCGACGAGCAATTTTTTTAAAACTCATAGTCGAGACCAATTACTTGGAAGTATTTTGAGAAAAAATCCATCCAATTTTATCATTATTTTGTTTTCATAATCTTGTGGCCCTTATTTCTATTGAATAGGTAATAGCAACCAGAAACTAGGAACCAGAAAAAGACACCTTATAACAGGAGACCAGACACAAGTCCTGGCACCAGACAATCTGTCTTCAGACAATAATCCAACCCTTAACTGACCACCAAGGCATCCTGCACCCAACA
>JAMKCH010012948.1:0-25657 GCA_023653785.1 Ophioderma brevispina
CAAATTCATGTATTCATTAGACAGGATTGTACACCAGGTTCTCATTATAGTGTCTGCGAGGGGTGCAAAGCACAAGTATGCTCAGAAAATGATTAAAAGTGTGGGGGTTTGGGTGTGGGGGGTGGTGGGTGCATAAAACTTGGCACAGTGATTCTTCCATATGATTCATTTTCAAGGGTGGAGCCAAAATATACAACTTTCCTAGCAAACGTTGCTAGGTAACAAAATACCCTAGCAACAGAAATTGTTAAGGAGCTGCCACCAAGCTGGGTACCACCACATCCTTTGTGACTACCAAATAACTAAATTTTGTAACTTCTCTAGATGACCCAACACAATGTAGGTCCCCCCCAAAAAAAAAATGGACCCTCCAAAGATGGCGACTTAGAGGCCGCCAAATTAATATTTCTTGACATACATTATAGCAAAATAGAAGGCAGTAAACAAACAATCGTTTTTTGAATGAATGAATATTCTGATCAAAAGTAATATACGTGCTCAGTTTCAGTGACATTCACCATGTTTCAAATTCAAGATGGTGTACAGATGGCTACCCAAGTTAAGGTATTTCCCTCAAATACACTTAGTGATGTATAAGCGATCTGAATACTCTTCCGTTAAAATGTAACAGATTAATTTTAATGTTGACCCTGTACAAATTTAGATTGACCTTTTTTTACAATTTTAGTCATGTTTACCTATAAACGCCAAACACATAAGTTTGTAAGGGAGCGGTCATATGATGCCGGGGGTGGGGAATGGAGGATTTAAAACTTTTTTTCGGCAAAAATTTCACACTCCCCCCTTGATCATGCTGATTTCCCATTTAAAAGTCATGTTCCCCATCTCTCTCGTGATGAAAATTTCACGTTCCCCCATCTCTCTTACAAAATTTTTTGGGTTCCCCCTATAAAATCCTCCACCCCCCCCCCCGGCGTAAATATTGACCTCCCTAGTGGTACAAACTATACAGTTTTGGATAGGACATACATTTGAAATTGGAGGATTTTAAAAAGTTTGACCTGTGTAACCTGAAATTGGCCCATATCTAAAAATGGTGACACCACATTTGAGAGTACTAACTTACCAACATTGAGACGGGTCCATTACTTATACAAAGGTTGTTAAACTGTTCTGTAGTGGAGGGTAACCGAAACTCCTTAAAAGGCCCCTAGTCCTGCTCTATTTATTTCATGTAAGCGTCGGCAAGGCCTTCACTTTTCTTTGTCCTTTCAAGTGCTAAGAATGGTGATGGTGAAACATGGTCGGTGTATCATCACTCCGATCTGCGCTCCTCAGTTGTAAAATTCTGGAACAAGGACAAACCTGTACATTGAAAGGAACAAGTGGATGTAGCTGAGCTTTGATTGTGGTCAATATTGTCTTGCCGCTGCCCTGATAAATTGACCTTTCTAGGATTACAGATTGTCGCAATCTTGGTAGTAAATAATAGACTCGCATACATTATTCATATAAAGTAATTTATATCCATTGTAAATCAGCATTTGAAGATTGACACAGCAAGAGCAACGGCTATCAACCAACTGCCGTTCCAGGTTAAGGCAAAGACCTCAGTCCGCAGTGACTGGCAGGCGTTTTCACAGTCTTTGGGGTACTCCCTGGTACTTCCCCATTCTCCCAGCACCTTTCAAATGCCGCTGAACAGTAGCTGAGGGCATGGTGAGCACTGGTTGGCTAAGGCATTGTTTGCTGGTTTTGATTCTTAATATTTGACCCATTGATGCGCATGCCGCTATTGAAAAAGCGACTGCGGCATGAACCGCAAGATTCCACTGCTCTGGACAAACAACTAAACCAACCCTGAGAATAACACCTTTTGTGTAAACAAAGTCATGTTGGATCCTATCAGCAATTTGTGTCATCATGACACAGCTGCCTCACTCGATCATTCTCACACCCTTGTCTGCTCTCATCAATGCAGGATATCAGCTCTCCTATTACGATGTCTTTGCATGCTTGTTCACGTAGGTTCCTCGCTCCTTTGGACCAGTCCAGGTGGTTCTGTTGTACAGGTTGATGTGGCATCTTGTGTGATATTTTGTTTCAATAGCTACGGTCTGCAGCACTTAATTTCGCTAGAAAGCTCCTGATCCTGGAGTTCATCTGCACATTTCTGCACGCGAAATCTACTTGAATATATAGACTTCATGAGTTTCTCTTTTGGTTTCCGGTTTGTAACAAAAAATCACACAGGTATTTTGCTGTGTAACAGGTATGGAGTATGTAGTTTCTCTGATACTGCTTCTTGTGAAAAATATGTTTTAGTGTATTTGCGCTTACACTCTAGAATACTTTTATCCCAAACTTGAAAAGCATTATGTCTGGCACGTTGCACTTTGTTCATTAATTGTTGACTCAAAGCCATAATTCCCATGGTCCAAGCATGCAATACTAGTGTATTGGCATGCAGCAGATTTAATTAAATGTGAAGGATATTTGTCAGCTATAGTTTTTATAACCTGTGGATTTGGAGATGGCAGTTGATAGACCTCGGGAAAGTGATGGAGTGGGGAATGAGGAAGAGGGGTATACCAGAGGCAATGGTTAGAACAGGGATGAGTTTGTAGGAACAAAGACAAGTGTTTATAATGGGGTTTGAGTCGTCTGAGGAGTTTGAGGCAAAGGTGGGTGTGCATGAAGGTTCTGTGCTGTCCCCGTTGATATTGGAAATAAATCTCAATCTGTCAAGGTGTGATCCCTATACAACGCTTAATTTGCTAAACTGAACTCTGGATTGGTGCATGTGAAACAATCGAGCGCAAAAGGTACCAAAGTGTAGAAAAGGTAGAAAATGTAATTTTTAACGGAAACTTTTCTACCCCAGAGGTGGCCGCAAATGATAATGTTAACGAAGAGTCAAGAGCTGGTTTGATGAGCGAAATGGTTTAAATTCTGATGATTTGGTTTTGATGAGTGTGACAATGGAGGGACTGAAGGAAATGTTTAAGAAATGGAAGGCTTTTGAGAGTAAAGGTCTGAAGGTTAATATTGGGAGGACAAAAGTGATGGTGAGTGGGGCCGGGGTGGAAGGGGGCATAATAGTGAGTAAGGTAGACTCATGTGGTATATGCAGTAAGAGGGTAAAAGCAAATTCAGTGTGACATGGGAAATGGATTCATGGGAGATGTGCAAAGATGAAGAGGGTGACCCCAAGCTTGGAAAGATACTTTGTGTGCAGAAGATGTGAAACAAGATGTAGGGATGGTGGAACAGTTGTAAATGTTGTGATGAGGTGGAATCGGTGAGGAGTTCGCCTACCTGGAAAATATGGTAATTAATGTAAGTGGTGGATGCGAGCCGGCTATGGCAGCTAGAGTAAGCTTTGGTGGGTGACGTCTAGGGAATGTGGGGAGTTGCAACACGGAAAAGATTTCCTTTGAAGATTAAAGGAATGGTGTATAAGTGTTGTGTGAGATTGGCGATGCTGTACGGGAATGAGACATGGGGATTTTCAGTGGCGGATCCAGGATTTGAAAAACGTCAAAATTACCGGGGGGCTGAAACTTGTCCAAAAGCTTCCAAAATGGGCTGATTTTGTAAGATTTTGCAGAATTACCGGGAGGCGCGCGCCCCCTCCGCCCCCTCCCTGGATCCGCGCCTGATTTTGAGGATAGCGAAAGTGATGTATGGTGTGAAGTTGATGTAGATGACTAAAGACTTGATGCAGATATTGGCGAAGGCGAATGGTGTATGTTGGTATGGGTATGTGCTGAGGAGGGATGAAGAGCATGTTTTAAGAAGGGCCCTTGAGTTCGGGTGGGTAGTTTGAGGAGGAGGGGAAAAAAAAAAAAAAAAAAAAAGGGAAATGGATTCATGGGAGATGTGCAAAGATGAAGAGGGTGACCCCAAGCTTGGAAAGATGTGTGCAGAAGATGTGAAACAAGATGTAGGGATGGTGGAACAGTTGTAAATGTTGTGATGAGGTGGAATCGGTGAGGAGTTCGCCTACCTGGAAAATATGGTAATTAATGTAAGTGGTGGATGCGAGCCGGCTATGGCAGCTAGAGTAAGCTTTGGTGCGTGACGTCTAGGGAATGTGGGGAGTTGCAACACGGAAAAGATTTCCTTGAAGATTAAAGGAATGGTGTATAAGTGTTGTGTGAGATTGGCGATGCTGTACGGGAATGAGACATGGGGATTTTCAGTGGCGGATCCAGGATTTGAAAAACGTCAAAATTACCGGGGGGCTGAAACTTGTCCAAAAGCTTCCAAAATGGGCTGATTTTGTAAGATTTTGCAGAATTACCGGGAGGCGCGCGCCCCCTCCGCCCCCTCCCTGGATCCGCGCCTGATTTTGAGGATAGCGAAAGTGATGTATGGTGTGAAGTTGATGTAGATGACTAAAGACTTGATGCAGATATTGGCGAAGGCGAATGGTGTATGTTGGTATGGGTATGTGCTGAGGAGGGATGAAGAGCATGTTTTAAGAAGGGCCCTTGAGTTCGGGTGGGTAGTTTGAGGAGGAGGGGAAAAAAAAAAAAAAAAAAAAAGGGAAATGGATTCATGGGAGATGTGCAAAGATGAAGAGGGTGACCCCAAGCTTGGAAAGATGTGTGCAGAAGATGTGAAACAAGATGTAGGGATGGTGGAACAGTTGTAAATGTTGTGATGAGGTGGAATCGGTGAGGAGTTCGCCTACCTGGAAAATATGGTAATTAATGTAAGTGGTGGATGCGAGCCGGCTATGGCAGCTAGAGTAAGCTTTGGTGCGTGACGTCTAGGGAATGTGGGGAGTTGCAACACGGAAAAGATTTCCTTGAAGATTAAAGGAATGGTGTATAAGTGTTGTGTGAGATTGGCGATGCTGTACGGGAATGAGACATGGGGATTTTGAGGATAGCGAAAGTGATGTATGGTGTTAAGTTGATGTAGATGACTAAAGACTTGATGCAGATGTTGGCGAAGGCGAATGGTGTATGTTGGTATGGGTATGTGCTGAGGAGGGATGAAGAGCATGTTTTAAGAAGGGCCCTTGAGTTCGGGTGGGTAGTTTGAGGAGGAGGGGACGACCAAAAAAGACACGGAAGAAGCAAGTGGAGGAGGAGAGTAGTATGGTGGGTTGAGAATGGATGATGCGCTGAATCGGGCAAAGTGGAGGGAGTGGTAAGTGTGATTGCTGCGAGCGTGAGGTGGAAATACGGCCGCCCTCGTTCACAGGACAAACCATGATCTAAAACTGGATTTACTACTTCAGTTGGGATGTTAGAAACGTTCTTTGTGTCTAGCTCATGAGCTGCCAAAGACACATTTAGACCAGTGCCTGGATAGCTGATGTGAAGAGCTTGCCATTTGAAAGCATGCAAGGGTAGGTTAGTTCATGCGGGGGGAGGGAGGTTATTTGATGAAGTATGCAGGGCTAGAGTAGATAGGTTAGTTGACCATTATTACATCTTCATAACAAGTAGGAAAACTATACCAAAACTGTTACATAAATACACACAAGTCATCGGATATTATGATAGATGATTAAATAAGTCAAGAGCATTCATTCACTAGTCATTGTTATTGCCATCAAAAATAGGCAAAGCAAAGAGGGGACTGCTCAGATGAGACACAAACATGGAACTTGATGTTTAGCAGCTGATAATTGTGCAGAGTTGATATGATCAGACGAATGTTTTTGATAATAACGTATGATGTAGTTAATAAGAAAATTATGGCAAAATGCAATTTCTACTGTTGCTAATGAAAATATGTACCTAGAAAACGGCAATTCGGTCTTGTGTGTTGGCAAGAGCCTTCAAATAAGGTTTATATGATACAAAATACCTTCTTGTACAACTTGTAGATACTAAAATACTCATTAATTGAATATCATTGTCCATAATCATCCTATGTACCGGTTGATAAGAAAATTGTTGCCTAGCAACGGCACTTCGGTATTGTGTTGTTGGCAACAGCTTCAAAATAATTTGTATATGAAATTTGAAGGTTGTAGAGCTACTAAAATATATTCTAGTCATGAATAATCATTGTCCATAATCATCATATGTAACGGTTGCTAAGAAAATGTGTTGCCTAGCAACGCAATTCGGTTGGGTGTGTGGCAACAGCTTCAAAATAATGTTTATATTAAATTCGTTGTAGATACTAAAATACAATTCTAGTCAGTGAATTTATCTTGGTACATGGCATCCTATCTACCGGTTGCTAAGGAAAATGCATTGGCTAGCACCGGTGCTATACTATATAGAGGTTTGATTTGGCTCAGTGGCTCCACCCCTGAAAATTTTTAGAATGTTGTTTGATCATTTGTGCCAAGTTTCATGCTTTATCATATTTGAAATTATTTTCACCCCTCGCCTAGACTATTAAACTAGTTTCCTGCAACATATTCTTTAGATTATTGATTGTATCGTACATTCTATCTATTCTACAAAATAAGCTTTTTTTGAGCCACACTGATTTTTGAAAGACAGGAGATGATTTTTTTGAGGATAAAAAATTCTCTAAAATTGCCAATGGAATGGTCGGAGACCGCCCGGACGAGACGTTTCGAAAGATTATGGACAAACAAGTACAAAAGAAAGCCGCAAAACCCGTTTTGGAACTTGCCTGCTATCGTAATCGTCCCATAGAAACCATGCATTGAATTCTGTCGTGCACGACAGGACTTAAAAGTAATCATCTCATGACATAAGACGGGCATATTCGCTAGCACTTCAGGGTGATCTAATACATGGTAAGCATTCCAAATATGCAAAAACCAGGGTCCTAAGAAAATTGCTGCTTGTCTCTTTAACTTAAAACAAATGGAGGCCAACCCTACCAATTAACTTGATTAGTGATTCTCTCAGAGCAAGTTTGGTGAAATCGAGCCAAGCATTTTGATCTCAAGTTGGCATTTTCAGCCCCTGGCTTGAAAAGCGCAGGGGGATATTGCGAGGGTTTGCTGTATGTATGGTTATGGCATGTATTGTTGTGTTTCCAGTTTGGTTAGGTTTCGTTCTTCGCGTCTCCTTCAAAAGTTTAAGTCCGATTTAAAGTGACAGGAGAGATTTTTTTAGGATATGAATTTCTCTCAAATTTCACTGGATCGTGTGTAGACCACCTGCCTAGGGGGGCAACTTTTGTAAGGTTTATTGGACAAACAGGTGCAAAAGAAAACCGAACCTTGTTTTGAACTTGCAATTGCCTGCTATCGTAATCGTTCCCATAGAAAACCATGCTTGGACCTCCTGTCGTTCACGAAAGAAACTACCAAATCATCATCTTATTACATAGATCAAGACAGCGTATTCGGCTTATTCACTTCAGTTTGATCTATACTGCTTGTAAGCATTCCAATACGTAAAAAACCTTGGTTTCGGAAATATTGGGGGCGCTTCTTTCTGGAAATCTCCTCTATGTCCTTTTAAAACCATTATTTTATTTTGAGAATCTTCCCTCCTAGATTACTATACACATGCTGGAAACCCACTAAAAAACAACACTTCTCAGAGAGTGCTACGCTCCCTCAAAACTTTGGTGCCCAAATACTTCCAACACGTTGATCAATCCCCCTTAACTGTCATGACATTTTAAACAAAACACACTCCTATGTATAGTTTTACATTTGTCACCCTGGTAACGAGACATTATTAAGCCGCATGCGCACACGACCCACTTGGTAAACCCGTCTTGGTAGTCATCGCTAGCCCGCCTATGTTCGTGTGTCGAATGTACTAGGCGGCAATAATGCATCTGTGTACATAGGAAATCAACAAATAATGCTGTAAAAGGAGAACTTGGAAGTTATCCTTTATTAATTTTATGCTTCAGTCTGCATTTAAATATTGGTGGAAACTGAATGATAAGTAGTCCAAAGGTGATAACTCTCTCGTAACTCATGCACTATTGACCTACAGAAAACAAAATTTTCGATCTCATTAACAGGTCTGACATTTGGTTTTAAAAACGGGTAGCCACAATTGCGCACCCACTGCAGTCTGCACCCAGTTGATTGAGCAGCCGCTTGACGGAATAAAGTACAGTAACACGTGCACTTTATTCCGTCAAAGCTGCTTGAATCAACTGGGAGCACTGCGTGGGTGTGCAAATGTGGCTACCCTGGGTTAAACCCCATAGAATCCATGCTACACTTTCAAACGATCTCATCTTATCTCCTCCAACGTGTTTATAGACTAGTAATCTCTGATTAATCAGATAAAAAAAATTCCAATCTAACCTTGAGAACTTCTGTCTTTTCAAGAAACTCATTTGACATGGAGAATTATAGTAATTATGGTCTGAAGCTCATCTAGATCTGCACTTTGTAGATTAAGATTAGTCCTCATTCATTAATGATTGAAAAGGTCGTCATCTCTCAATTAATCCAGACGATATAAAATGTCAAGTTGTACCTGCAATGAAGTGTGAGGATGAATTTCACTTTAATAATGAAGTGTAGCTCTCTAGGACCTGCGCATTAAGCTACTTTCTGATATCGATTAAACTTGTGACACTAATAATTTTTTCAGATAATACATTTTCATTCTCATAATGAGTGGCAAGGAATATGATAATAATCTTGCCAGTTATTAGTTTGTTAAATCTGCTTTTGATATGCGCTCTAATACTGTCTTGTAAATCTAATTTATGTCTTATTTTAAGTTGAAACATTTGGTCTGTTCTTTTTATGAATTGTATAATCATTTGACTACATACCTCCATGTTTGGTGAATGTTATAAATACGCGCGATGGGCCAAGGATTCATCTCATTATCTATATTACTAAAAAAACAACTTTGTGGTTTGTTGGTTTGTTTGGTCCGCTATGCGTTTCGCCGTCCTTTAACATGCGGATATGATTTTGGTATGTGTATAGCTCCTACGTACGATGTTTGTGGTCACGTTTTCGAGGGGTCATTGGGGTCAAGGTCATCCAGGGGTCATTATTGTGTACTTGGCCAGCGGTGGCCCGCGCGCAGCGCGGAGTGGGCAATGCAACTAGTATACACTCCTGAAGTACAAGTATTGCAACGATTTCCGGTCCATGTCTGTTCTTTTTGTTTGTTGATGTCAACTGACGCGTTTGTTTTTATTACTAAGCGAGATGGCTACTTCTTCTGGATGAAGTAGATTTGAAACGATAAATGAAGAACAACTGCGGGAACTGATTAAAGAGACACTTGCACATTTGAAAATAGTGCTCCTCAAGATTTTTCCAAATCGATACTTTTTTGCATTTTGTAAGCTTTTATTACAAAAGCCCTCACCCTGAAATGAATTTAAAACCAAATCATCTTCCTTATGGGTAAACAGGACGATTTTGTAATTTAAACTCGCCGGCGACGTTAAATTCATCAACGCCGAAATGGCGTTTAACAACAAGAACAGCATGTCCTATGGCATCGTTTCCCTGCTATATGCACACTGTTTGACCGGTCCTATAACCTTGGGTGGTGTTAATATCAGTGCGTACGAGTCAAAATATCATGTAATATACACATTTTGTTATTAAGTTATGGAAAACTTAAAAGTTGGCCACAAATTACCTGGATGTCTTTATCCTCATATCAATGTCACCTATCTGTTGTGGGGTATGTTATTTTTATGTGTTAAAATATACTGTTCTTTCCATGGCCTAGACTATCATTTGAGCAGCAAATGAAGAAGAAATTTCATATTTGTTGAAAATGTAGTGCCAGTGCCGCTTTAAAGCAAAGCGCTCACACACAGAAGAGGTTACCGCTGTTGGAGTAAAGCTTTTCAGGTCTTACTGAAGAATAAATCGCTGGATCCCAAATTTTGAAACAGACAGCAACATGGCAAAGAGGCACCGCGGAAGTCTTGATCTCTTATAAACAATTCAGATCGCGATAACCGTCATCTGAAGAGGCAGGGTGTGGAAGGTGATAGATATTTGTCAGAGAGCAGTATTTTCCCAAGCGAATTTAGCTTTCTGCCAAGGCGCAAAATTTGAAAACTAAAGGATTATGGTTTCACCAGAGCTATCACCTATGATGAGCATGATGTTAACAAGTTGTTATGGCAATTTTGGACCATTGCAAGATTACACCGCTTCTGGCTTGCCGAGTAAGTGTGGTTTGAATGTGTGTACAATTTGCAGGCGAGGCAGAGCGAATTGAGGAAAGTTAGAAAAGATCACTTTGCGATTGCAGAGGGACAGTAAAGGAAGGGGTGTATGTTTATCAAGCTAAAGATGAAATGCCCAAGAAAAAGAAGAGAAGCGATAATATTAAAGTCCAGAATAGATGGGGGAAGAACGTATGTACCGGTGGGAATCCGGAAAAATGTCCCGTGGATCCTTTGAAAAGTACGTCTCAAGCTAAACCCCCAAATAAGAATTCTTTCAAGCACCATTGAATTAGTGCACCATGTGATTAAGAGTCTGAGAAGCTGTGGTACAAGAATCCCCAGTAGGGGAGAAACACTTGGAAACATGATGTCAAAGCTCTTCTGTCGCAGCGATGGTCTCTTATACACCAACCACAGATTCGCAAAACTTGCATCACTCTGCTGGATGAGAATGGTTTTTTGCTCAGAGTAGATCTAAAACATCACAGGGTCATCCCAATGAGAAAAGCAGTTGCGCATTGTAGGCGGCCAAATGCTGCCAAGAAAGAAGAAAACAAAAATATCTGAATGCCCTCTCATCTTTCAATCGTTCGTGTGAAGTGAAATCAATCTGAACCCTTACCCAATTGGAAGCCTTATTAAGCAGTTCTATAGCAATATTCTTAGGCAGTAGAACAATTATAAGGCTTAAATAGCCTCCCATAGCAGTTATCATTACCCAATACTGCTATTCTAAGCAGTATTTAGGCAATCATTAGCAGTAAGTGCTGCTCAGAAATTTTGTTAGCAGTAGGAAAAATCAAACTAGCAGAGTTAAAGTTTGAATCCACTAGCAGTTAGTGAGCTAAGCATAACGAAAATCAAACTATCAGTAAAATTTAACTGCATTAACAGTAGGCCTGCTTAGCAGTAATTCCACCAAGCAGTATAGCCCCTGTGCTAGCAGTGAGTATAGTGTGCATGCATGGTCTAAATTATCATCTGTACAAGCAGTATGTGCTTTACATGATATATTCAAGTTATTTTAATATTCAAATGCAGTAATAGTAAAAACAGTACTGCTACTGGGGGTTGGATGGGAAGCCCCCTAAAATTTAAAATTTTGGTTAAAAAGATCCACTTGCCCCAAATTGCTCTCCCTTTAGTTGGGGGGGGGGGGTGATATGGCGGAAGTAAGGGGAAGTCCCCTTTTGAAAAAAAAATTGCCAAAAAAATATTCAATTGTTTCCATATTTTATGCAGGCCACATGAATTGAAATTAACACAAGCATACCTTATATACAGAAACTGTTGAATAATCATTCAGACGTCCTGTTATATAAAAACAACCTTTTGAATGGCTTGAGAGTCGGAATAGAATGAGAGTATAAAGGTTATTCCAGAGAGTCTATAATCAATTACACAAAACCAGAGGTGTTGACTGCTTTGATTAGAAACAATAAGAGTAAAAAATGATTGCCTTTCAAAAAAAAATGAGTAGTAATAGAGATAGTCGTCTGGAGCCAAGAAAGTTTAACGAATGAAGTATTCCAGCTTATTCCCGAGAAGAAATGTTTGTACCAAATTTGTATCAATGAGTATCATACGGGGTTAGTATTTTAAATTATATGTGTGTTAAATCTATCCATTATGATATCAAAGTGGTGTGTAAAATCTACATCTAATTTTTTCACATATGTATATAAATGTGTCAAATCAAAGTATTTTAAAACTTTTTGTCCTAGGCATCAAATGAACTTGTTATTTTTCACCTAAATACGTGTCAAATTTTCATATTTGCATGATTTGTTCAGTGGAGATATTTGCGCCACTGCAGTGTTGAATGATTTAAACAGGACAACATTGATGCTAACACTGATAAATTTGACCAGATTTTGCTAATTTTCATATGTACTCATGCCATAGGGCCTAACTTATTTATTTACAATGCAGTGTACAAAAATATTTTATGTTTATAATAGTACAATTGTTTTTGTTTTAACTATTCTTACTATTTTTGTCAATCACCCAAAATACAGTACCAATCTGAAAGTGTGATGTAGTAAATGAGAAAAATGAGCCATTTTGGCAAAAGATTTCTAAACAACTTACAAGTGAAGTTGGAAGTAATTTATTCTGAGTTGAAATGGAAAGTGATCATTATGAGTGAAGTCAAAGATATTAAAAAGAGTATACTGAAGAGTAAAGTAATACACATAATATGTCATACTAGATGTAGTATTCTTCTTTTTTCACTCACTGGCACCATTTTTTACACTCCCAAACCCCTAAAAAATAAACAAGTTATCATATGGAGATATGTTTGTCATGTAAGCATTTTGATGATTATTCATTTTGTTGGAGTATATCAATGTTAATAACACAATGTTTCTTCATCCAAGCCAATCATATTGGAAGTAATAGGTCTCTAATTAGCAATGAAAAAGCTCATATTTGGCGTAGATAATACATACCATAGATACCCTAGGCCTGCCTTTTCAAATATAATTAATCAGTGGCGTTTCCCAGATCACTTTCAAGGGGGAGGGGGTTGGTTTGCCAGTAAAACGGTCCACTGGGCGACATCATTCAAATTTTGGGTGTGGAGGAAGGCGGTCATCTCAATATCATTATAAAATTGTTCAGTGACGGGTTATTACTGCATAACTTAGCAGGCGGAAGTAATATTTTCAAAATCAGTAACAAAATATTTTATTTAATTCGTGTTTTTATGTATTTTACATAATTTAAGTCAAATTTTGAAAACACATTGTAAATAGGGGATGTGTCCCCCCCCCCCCAACAACATACACACACCATAAGATTCTGGGAATGGGCCCTGTAATTGGATACTCAATTATAACTTTTTTTAAGTACCTATATATTAGAGTTGTTGCAAAATCAATAAAGGTGAATACTACACTATCAATTAAATTAAAACAAAAGAAAACAAAGTTCTTCATTAAGAATTAATTTTTAAATCTTGATTGATAACATTATGTACATCAGTGCTAGTACTATTCTGTTATAAAAATGCACTCTTGCACAACACTAGTCACACACGCCCATCCCTGTAATTTGAAACCGCACCTTCAAACTTCAGTTAATTAACCTTCTAACCTGTGCACCACGCATGTACATAATGATGCAGGTCACAACAAATTCATTGGAAAGTTAATGCTATGACAGAAACACAGCTGGAAAATTGAAATCTGCATTAGGATGGATGTTAATTCTCGGACAGGACAGGGGTATGGTGGTTCTTATCTTTCAACAATGGCAGTGCAAAAGAAACATGAAAGCTGGGACAGTCTTCTAAATCTGCACTTCTGCAATGTGGACCATGCTATTCCAACTTGATCAAGGAATACAAGCAGTAAGTTTGGGATGCATATGCCATATCCATGCCATCAGTCTATATGGCAATTGTGACTCCTGAATGAACATTAAATGGTAAGCATGTAAATTGTTGATGATCATGGACATGTCATTGCATGTGCACACAGTGCAGGTGTATCAGAGAAGATTGTCATGAATGGCGTTATATAGCTACAATGGTTAGGAGCTGGAAATATTTCTTTGGCTTTTTATATAAATAATCTATCAATGCAGGCCAAGCTTGTACGTGTACAAGGATAACTTTAAGTGACCCTGATATGGAGGGGCTGGTAAATGAGTTACATAGCACAAAATTGCCGCTTTTATCAATTGGATCCCTTGAACTAAGTAAACATTTTAGAAGCTTGCAAGACATGTGGAAAAAAAACTGCATGTGCATCATCCTCAACCCTATTGTCAATAGAAAGTTTGCTTTAACATTCATTCTATGGTCACCAACTGGAATACGCTGCTGCTCGCAAAACTTGCTGTGAATCACTGATGTGTAACTACATGGCATATGGAAGCTCAGGTTGTTAATATTTTATGAAGTGCTGAAAACTAATCACCACCAATTCTTACACGGTGGTGAGAAGTTGGCAGTGAATCCCTGGCAAAAGTTACGTCATGGTCAATATTGGAACCAAATGGTTCGGTTTTCGGTTTGGCTATAAAATAAATTTGTTTTCGGTACTTTGCTGGCAGATGGAAAATACGCATGGAGCCCCGATGTTGGAACAACCCTTTGCAGAAACAACAGCAAGAGAGCTGGTTGAGCTGAATATTGTGTTACGGGCTGGCTGTTTTTAACACCAATAATTAATCTTTTCAGCCGTAACTTGGACGAAACAAAGATTGTTTTAAATAAGCTAGCTTCCTGCATAAAAATGTTCTGAAACTTGACAGAAGTAGTTTAAAACAATTCCCTCATTCAATTTAATGAGATGTATGACATGTATTGTACCAAATTGCTAATGTCATCTATGGAATATAAGGCATTTTATTGATTGGAAATTGGAAAGCATTCTGGAGATGGCGAATCAAATGGAAAAAAATATACAAAGTTGCTAAAAAAGGTGTGTGTGATTTTTTTTATTTTTTGCTTTTTTTAAGTTTTTTATTTTTTTCTTTTTTTTTTTTTCAAAATGTCGGGGCCAGTCAACGGGTCCCTAGCGCTATACACTGGGGGAGTGGGAGATTATCTCCTTTGGGAAGTATCTCACCGCATTTTCAGTTGTTGCTGCAGCATTGGTCACGGTTAGGCAAAAAAAAAAAAATGTTGAAGTCCTCATTCGCCCGACCCCAATTTTGAAAAAATCAGGGAAAAGTTTTTTTCCTTTTATTTACTGTTGCAAAAGAAATACGGACACTAATTTTGAAAATTCCTTAAGTTTTTATTTTAAATTTTAACTTCTGAAAATGTAAAAAGAGTTTAAACATTTTTCTGAGCATGTTAGGTGGGTTTCATAATTTACAAAGGATGCATTTTTTAGTAAGATTCAACTTGATTTTAGTGTTTGATTAAAGTATTAATACACATACAAAACATGTCAATTACCAGTTTGCTATGACAACAAAAAAAGAAGTTTTTACGACGACCGACCCAACTCTAAAAGAGTCATCTATGGCCAAGCAAAAATTTTTTTTTGGGCCTTTATGATGCCAAGGACAGTGGTGCCTTAATTTTCATACTGAGTATTTAGCAAACCTCTGATGAAAGAGTGGTAGCTAGCATGAGATTCAAGATATCCGAACTTTAAAAGAATTTTTTCCTGTTATGAGAAGTGAGCGTAAAATAAGGACAAAATCCATTTGAAAGGTGAAAAAATTATTAAATTTAAGGGGATGACCTGCTTTCATCTTTGATAGAAACCTTCACCCCAAAAATAACAGGAAAAGAGGAAACTGGCACATTTGTGAAAAATAGTGCACCCTCAAGATTTTCAAAATCGAATTTTTAATGGTTTGTAACCTTTTATAACAAAAGCCCTCACCCGAAATGATTAGACAAATCAGCTTCCTTATGGGTAAACAGAAACGATTTTATAAAATTTAAGTCGCCGGCGACGTTAAAAAAAAGTTGGCTAAAATAAAATAATTCTAAAACACAAGTTATCATATAATTACACAAATAAAAAAAATAAAAAAAATAAAAAAAATAAAAAAGTGAAATTTTCCCCCCCCCCCCCCCCCCCCCCCCCCCCACATGCACAGAGTCAATATTACGTGCACTGGTGATGTGTGAACCTGGGTAAATCGAACCCGGCAGACGACGAAAATGGCGTTTAACACAAGAGCACGCACGCCGTATCATTTCCCACGCTATGCACATGGTCTATAACCTTTGTGGTTTTGTAATGATCGTTGAGACTTGAGTGATACGAGTTTCCCCCCCCCCAAAATATTCATGTAATTAATAACACATTGTTGAATAAAGTTATGGAAAACTTTAAAAGTTGGCCTACCAAATTAAACTGGATGTCTTTATCTCATATCAATGGCCCTATCTGTTTTTGGGTATGTTATTTTATGTGTACAAAAATATCTTGTTTTTCAATGGCCTAAAACGGGCCTAATCTTTGAGAGCAAATGAAGAAATTCATATTGTGTGAAAATGAAAAATGTGCCAGTGCCGCTTTAAGTTGGTGCGATATTTCAACCGTTTTGCAGTGAGAGGGTAAAAATGTGATTTTGTAATCCCATCATAGTAAGTGTTAAAAATTAATATTGGTCGACCTAAAATGTGGGCAAATTTTCACCTAAATAACATCCAAACCAAAACATCCTTAGCCCTAGCTATATCACAGGGAAATGAGAAAAATTGCAGCTATGGAAAATTTTGACCATTCTGCTAAAATTTGGGGGATATAAGTATTAGTGCTCAGCCTGGGCCCTTTAAAAGTCATGGCCAATTGCACTGTCAATTTCAATCCCGGCCATGGGGGGTCCCGGGATAGCGGGGACTTAGACGGGAATGTACATTTTGCTGTCGTGACACCCCCGCCTTTGTCCCGGCTAAAAAGTAGCACGAAATCCCGGATAGCCAGGCTTACATTTTTTGTGTACATCCCCCGCTATGTCCCGGGCCCCTACTACCCGGGCGTCGGTGTGACAATCCCCGTAATTATTCTGGCCCAATCGGGGCGGGGACTACTTTAAAACTCTGTACAATCCCGGATCGGTCCCGGCTATGCGAAAACAGGTCTAGCTATATATAAAAAGCATACTAAATTCAAGTCTCATTGCATTATTCCTAAATTTGGTGAAGTTTCCAGCAGTCTTCATGTAGGAAAGAAAAGAAGATTTTTGTGCCAGATTTATGATTTTCATTAAAAAAGTTGTAATATATGGTACCAAGATATTGAGACAGGAAAAAACAGTAATTGGGAAGTAAAATTTTTCAAATTAAAGGACACGTAGTAAATATTTGATTGTGAAAACCTTGTTCGGCTTGAACAAAAAAGTTACACCATGCCAAGATCTTATTGCCCAAGCCAACCAACCCACTATCAATATTAAATGGTTACAATTCTACTTAAACCTTCGTCAACATTTCAAATAAAAAGAAATTTAGGTGCAATTAAAATAGATTTGTTATACTTTTTACATTTAAGTAAGCAAATCTTCAATTTCCCTGTTCTCTAAAAGTTAGATGCCAGGGCTGGGGACCTCAGCTCGGCGCGTCTTGCGTTAAATTGAGCTGACATTACACAGGAGCCGGCGCAGGCTGTACTCTTTGGATGAACGGCGCTTGGCGGTTCAAAATCTTGCAATGATCCGATGTGAAATGGAAATTTGAATGGGAATAACACTGGCCAAAAACAAGTTCGGAAATCCAAGATACATTTTAATTTTGATTTATATCGGAACATGCGGCAGTTCGAGAAGTATTTGATGCTAACAGAATGTATTTCATGAGCATCAGTTTGTTTCCATAGCGATTTCAATAATTTTCATTTTCATATTAAAATACCGCGTGTTATGCAATGAAATGACCAATATTATGGCATTTAGCAAGAATATTCAAATAGCTTTCACTACCTACGGTGTTTTATGAATTACATGAATCAGACAAAATTCTAGTATTTCTGTGATCAGTGATATATGTTTTAACATTTTCCTGTTGATTTTTTTTGTTGTTTTTCTGGCGATTTTACGTTGAAATATCGATCCCGGATTAGTTGATATCTCGACCGTGCGTGTGTGCTACTGTATAGCTTGCCTTTCACCGGACATGGAAGAGATCGGACTCAAATGGGGGTTTTAGCTAGGAAAAATGGTGATATACTACAGATTTGACGGGCGATTACTGCTACTGATAGCCTGGTTTATATGGTGTGACACATGAGTTAAAGTCCACGTTATTCCCGGCCGGAGCCGGCAAAATTTTTTGTACCTCCCGGCTCAAGTCCCAGCTATCATCAATGATTGTCCCGGCAGGGCGGGACAAGCTAACGTATCATTCCCGGCCAAGTCCCGGGCTAACATCCAGGATTGCGGGGCAAACTTTTTTGTACATGCCCGGCTATGTGCCCGGCATATACCCGCTATGTCCCGGGGACCCCAGGGCCGGGATTGAAATTGACAAGGCATAATTCATATTAGCCTCGTTTCCCCAACCTCTGATTTTACCAGAAATGCTCAATATTTGAAGCCTGAAGAAACTTACATGTAATGTACTGTTTTTATCAGTTACCCTGTTGAAATATTAGTGATAAAAGATATTTGGTTTGTATGTCAGAGTAAAACTGGACAAATTATTAATCACACAGTACGTACGTACTATAAGGGGCTCCAAACACAGTTTGAGCTATCCACATAAAACAGTTGAAATATTGGGCAAAACTTAAAGATAGGGTTCAAGGGATCCAATCAAGATTAAAACCTTAGATAATTTGCACAATCACCTTTAAATTTGGGAAAATTTTTGCTTTTTTTAAGTTTTTTATTTTTTTCTTGTTTTATTAAAAAATTTAAGGTCAATTTGTTTGAAGAGTGTCATAAAATTTTCAAATATATCTTGAGATATTTGCAGAGTTTACTACTCGGCAGTAATGGCTAGTAAAATGCAACATGTACTGAAGGTATTTAATTAAACTTAAGTTGTACAAAAAGAGTTATTTTAGTTTTTTGGATCCCAGAAGAAAGCCACTGGAAAACATAACTGTATGAAATAGTGAATTGTATATCAAATAAGATGAAATTTCATTTGGATGTACAAAACAGGGACAGAAATATTTGGCGTTTCCAGTGCCGCCGGGAATTGAAGTTTGCCGGGTGGTCCCAGATTTTAAATGCAAAACCCTTTTGTTATAAATAGGCAAGGGTGGGAGGGGGTGGGCATGGGGCATGGGGGTTTATGGGGTACGCCGGGACTAGTTTTCAGGGGTGTTTCTGAAAGTGATCCCTAACAGGACCAATTTTCAATGGAAAAATTACACCCTTTTCCTCCTTCTCGAACAGGCCAATTTGTAGTGAAATCATACTCTTGCGAGACCTGTTCTAAAAAAAATGACACTCAGGCTGATGATTACTTGATATGTTTAGGTTTAATTTTCCTATTATTTATATGAAACAATTCACCAGGGGTCGATTTAGAAAAATAAATCTAACATGCACCAGTTAGTTTTTTCCCAATAAGGGCTGAAAATACAGGAAAGAAAAATACAGGCACAGAGGAAAATTCACATGCACAGAGTCAATTCACGCACTGGTGCATGTGTGCACCTGGGTACATCGAACCCTGAATCTCACCTGGATTGTCCTCTGGCGGATTAGAACAAGATTGTGAATTGACTTAGTTCCACAGTATGCATCTAGCCTCTTTTGCGAAATAAAAAAATATTACTCATTGTATAATTTATTAGAATATGGATATAAATTAATCTGAAAAAAAATTGGACTATATTTATGTTGAAAACATATGGCAGCATTATTTAAAACTTTTAAAACTGGCCATAAAAATTCAGAGGTGTAAAACTTCCAGCCATGTTATTGTATTGTGTAAACCGCAATCCTTGCCAAACTTCAGAAATCTCTTGCATTGTACATGTACTGCAGGAACTGTTAAAAAATGGTCAACTTTGAGCAATTGTTTAAAGGTGCTGCAACGAGAGATTTCAAGTAATCCACATTTTCTGTGATATGTAGTGATGTTTATATAGATGACACATAATAGATTCCCTACCTTTATTGGTCACAGAAATAACTTAAAATGAAAAACAAATGGTGATTTGTAGTATGCATAATTCAATAGAAGACATAGGCGAAATTTTGTTTTGCTCCATATACGAAATTAGAAAGTTTGCCCAAATTTTTGTACCAAAGAAACAGTTCTCAGCTTAATCCTTTTACAGATGGGGATATTTTGATATAAAGCTTTACTTGTACACCAGGGCCAAATCAGAATTTTCACATTTTCAGGACACCTGTTATTGGAAATCTCTCGTTGCACCTTTAATATGAATTTCAGGAACAAGACAAACCATTGGGACTTAAATTATAAAAACTCCAATAAAAAGTGTTTAAAAATATGTATGGGACATGGTTCAGGTGGGTGATCCGAACATGGTCTGAATTCCATGTTTCCCCTCACATGGAAAGCATATCAGTTCCAGCCATTTGAATATTAAAAGCAAAAAGGTGTTTAAAGTAGCCATAGGAGAGTGTGTTAATAATTAGTTCTGTTCATTATATCACGACATTTCATGGGCCGTAAATTCAGGGGGTAATTGAGAAAAATGTCAACTTTCTTCGTTAACAAAATCACAATTTATGGAGTTAAAGTGGGATGGGTTTTTGATCGGGTCACCCACCGTTAATCATTGATTGTGTATGAAATGTGCGTTATATTTTTGAACTTAATTGCAAGGGCGCGGTTCCAAAATGTTAAATACTAATTGTCCTACTATTGCGAAAATATAAACAATAAAGACAAATTCTTGTAATTGTACATTAGGATACGTTGTACAAGAAAGTAAATACCCCCTATATTTACAAGTTAAAACGTGGATAGGAAATCATAAAAACTTTCAAATTATTGACTTTCTGTTTTTGTGGCCGCCAGGCATAGTGCAGGACCAATTAGCAACCGTTATTGTGCGTTGGTATGTGTGGATGTGTGTGTGTTGTGTGTGCACAAATTGTAAGTTTTTTTTTTAAATTGACCTCAATTAAAAGTTAACTTCAATTGGAACCAAACTTCTGTCATAGGTGCACAATGGGATCCCTATATGTTGATGAGGTCAAAGGTCATGGTGAAAGGTCAAAGGTCATGTGAGGCCCAAGTTTGAGAAAAAAAATGGGCTCAAAATGTAAAATTGATCTAATTGAAAACTTGAAGTTCAAATTGGAACCAAACTTGTCATAGGTGCCCACCATGCGATCCATCTATGTGATGAGATCAAAGCGTCACGTGCCCAGGGTCAAAGGTTCATGGGGCGGCCCACAGCTTATATTCTTGGAATATAGCGAGCGAGAAAGCCGAGACGCGCCACAAATTCTAGTTTAATCTGAATTGTTGTCGCCATTATGTTAAAAAATATCTCAACTCTTGACCCACTCGTTTTGTCGACAAGCGCCCTCAACTGTGGATTAAGAAACATTTTCCATATTGCTGCACACGTTTTCAAGGGTTCGGTGGTGTGCAATAAGGATCCTCCACATATGTTACCAATTATTTTGTGCGTCCCAAAAGCCTTGCAACATCATTTGAGCGTTTTCCTTCTCACTTCACCTTTCGACCATCAAAGCCCTCTTTCTGCCTAGTGGATTCCTTTCGACCCTTTACGAACACGCGGCGCCATTTTAAAGGATCTCCAAGGACCTTTAAATTCCCCTAATCAGGAAACTGCTGTAAAATACGAAATTCTATTGATGCTGTAAAAGCCCCGAGAAGATACATAAAGACATTGTAAGCTCATTCTGCATTTTTGTATTAGTGGCAACACACTCATCCATCCAGTAAGAATTGACGGCATCGTCCGGGGGGTATTACTTTCTGTACACGGTATAGTTCTGGCAAAGTAATAAAATACTTTGTATGGATTTCATTTGTCATGTCTGTTAAAATGTACAGTTTTTTATACAATGACAAAATTACCAGAATTGGGACCACATTTTGACATTCAAATTTGCCAGAAATGTATGTCAATGTCAAAAAAACGTATATATAAATATATTTTACATGATGAATTGGTTCATGTCAAAAACTATATCCAAAAATGTTTCAACATTAATTGGTTCATTAGGGATTTTGTCTTCTTTTAAGCGTTCAAAAAATTCAAAAAATACTTGGATTGCGCTGTAAAAATGTGTATAACAGAAGTGTTGTCTTGTTACAAGGATTTTAAAAATGTACAGTAATATAATAGTTTATATTGCCTTACAGTTACAACATACATTGACATTGACAGAGTTATGGAGACAAAAATTCACAAAATTCAAGGTCGTCATCAAAAAATTCAAGGTTCAAATTACTACAAATTCTATAAAAACGGGCTCAAATTGTTATCTTCCTCAAAAAATATTGCACTCTTCTAACTATTTTAAAAATTAAGGGTAAGGAAACCAATAGAAGTCAATGACATTGACCTGTTTGTCATTTTTCTCCACAACCAAATACAGAAAATCTATAAATTTAAAAGTGACATACTTGGAGGGTGTAACGCAATCATAATTAGTTTGGGCAGTGATTCCAGCCACATATTCATCTTGGAAGTTGAAAATGAAAGGGAAGACAAAAGTGACCAAAATGCAGAAGAGGGTGCTTCATTCATGTACTTGTGTATGGGTAGTCATTTAACGGACACATATTATGATCTTGGCCTTTCATGATATTGCGTAAAATTATAAGCCTTAGATTCCTATACTGCTTAAACATATTAAAGCCAATACTGCTGAAACTTAAGCAGTATAAGCTTAACAGAAGCCTTACTTAAACTATGCTTATGCAGTAGGTTATTAAGGCCAATATGAAGCCTTAATAAATGCGTACAAGCAGTATGTGTAATGCTAAAAAAAGCAGTATAGGTAAATAAAGGCTTAAATTAGAAGCAGTATACTGCTACTAAGCAGTTATTATACTGCTAGCATCAATAAGCAGTATACTGCTAGCATCAACCAAGCGTATACTGCTTATTTTCAAAGCAGTATACCTGCTAGTGTGGCATATGATACCAGAAGCCTAAAAATAGTGCTATTAAGGGATATGAAGCCTTAAGAACTGCTAGAGCAGTACGCATCTGCTTATAAGGCTCAGTCTAGGGCTTTGAAGCTTATTGTACTGCTAGAAATATGTTAAGTATGGATTGAAAAAATTTAGGTAAGGGAAGTGAAATCCATCAACCTCTTGAAGTCGCACTGCTTCTCAAAAACCACTTGTTCCTCTGGATACCAATATCAACTTCGGAGGTATCGGTACTGAAGTTGTGGATCGCAGAAGACGCAGCCACCACAGTTTGAAATGAAATGCCAACAAGCCCAATTTTGAGCCAGCGGAAACTTACCGTAGGGTGTACTTCAACAATGCGGCCTATCAGCCCAACCAGTTGTGCCAAATATCATGCATCTAGTTCGCATTACTCGCGAGTGATTCGGAGGCAAATTCAGCCTATGGCACAACATCCATTCACGTTCAATAACTGTAACGTGACAATAATATTCACAACTACAAAAACTAAGAAAGATAGGAAAAATGGACTCCATATGTTGCATTCAGAACTTGTCGTTTTTTAAGTGGTAAGTGGTTGCATTTTGAGCTTGACTTGAAATTAAAAGTGGACTTGTTGTGACGTTTCAAGGTGTTTGATGTTGGGAAGAGGAGATGAATTTTGAACTTGAACTTTCGTTGGGTTTTAAAAAGCCCTACTTTACAGTGTGGAAATAATATTACAATGGGCACAGCGTTCGACATGTATCTCAAGGGGTAAGTTAATTCATAGTTCTGTTTTTCAAAAGTTCTTAAAAAAAGAGGGGTATAGTAGTATAGGAACAGATTCCGCAAAACAATGATAAAATTAGATTCTTGTTTTCTCACATACCAAATTTATAGGTCTCATCTAGAGTTGAAAAAATATTGGGCTCGACTGCATCTCGCCCAATATTTTATCAAATCATGCTATGAGTTGAAAAAATAGTGGGCTCGACTGCGTCTCGCCCCAAAGTTTATCAACTCATAGCTCAACCCAATAAATTTTGTGTATAAATTGAACTCAAAGGAATCCAATTTTTATACCAAGACTTGGGTTGTGAGGAGTAATAGGGGTTCCTTCATATGTGGATGATATCAAAAGGTCATGGATCGAGGTCAAAGGCCATCTGAGGTCATGTTAGGACTGCCATCTACAACATGTACAGAAATAGTGATTACAGGGTATCCTCCTGAACAAGTTCAGGTGAAACAAAAAGGAATGGAATATATTCATATTTGGTAGCCACACACGTCAGATTGTGGCCCCACTTTCATGTAAAAAAATACCCAACACCACATCCACACATAAACCAAAGTATTACTTGCATTGCAGGTAAAGTAGTCAATGCGTCCTAAATTTGTCTCTGATTAAACACCATTTTTTGGAAAAATGCAAAACATTGTAGGAATGCTTAATGGAAACAATACAGTAAGGTACTTGATAGGATACACCTTGTAATACTTAGTATATGGCCATTAACATGACTTAAAAGCAAAACCTGTGTTCTATGGCCTGACCAGATTTTTTTTTCATTGCTACATGCATGTTAAAATAGAAATTGTTGCCCAGAAATGGATTTGATTTTATACAAACATGAGTTGTTGTGTGTTTGTAGTGAGTGAGTGAAAAAAACATATGATTCAGTTGATTTCTAGGGTTAATTTGCCAAAACCCCCCCCAAAAAAAAAAAATACAACAACCAACCATAGTCACCTGCAGGATTTTTGTCGCTTGATACCTACAATTCCAGACTATCAGTGATTTTGTTTGGTAATTTGACGAAATAATACTACCTTACCTTTGAAAATGCTTCCCAAAGACCTCGCCAAAGATTGCTTGAATTCTGTCGGGTTTCCATGTATGGCATCATCTGTGGCTTGTTGGATTTCTGGTGTCAACAAAAATGGGGGATGTATCTAGATATTTCGACAGAAATTTGAAGAAGAAACGCACAAATAATATATTATGGAAAAACATGATAACATCACTGGAATATTGTTGTTTGCTGGATCGATTGTTAATATGAGTTGACCATATTCCAAATTTATGGGGATATGTTTGGCTTAAAGTGGATTATCGGCTAGGCAGAAATGACACCTGAAATTGGTACTGGTATGTGTAGACCTTAAGACTCATATTTGTTGCCTCTCCAGCAGTTCCTAAGATACCCCAATTTGTCGACCACTTAATTTTACACAGTACTTTATTATTGGGGCCTTACAAAAATCATGTTTTAGGGTCGTCCCCTTTTAAGTGTGAAGGTTGTGTAGCTCTAAGATTAGCATTTAGTATTTCTAGAAAAAATCATTCAACTATGTGTGACAAGAAGTACGCATTGTACCTAAGTACCACTAATGGTCTCTAGCTATCACCCAAAGAAATAAAAAAATATTCTTCAAATCCCCAAAGTGAAGAACAAAATGAACATGAAAATATAAGTTTTAGCAAGTGGGGCCAATTTTGGTCCATTTCGAGTGATACCAAAATTAGTCCTAGTCTGTACAAAAGATATGATAGATTGGAAACCATGAAAATCAACATATCTCAAAAATACTTTTTTGGGGAAAATTGAAAATTAGCATACATGTTTCGAAGTGTCACCATTACTTCACTTACATTTCAATCAATTTCAACAAAATCGATCCAGGGCACCATAGCCCATAATCCTACCTTTTGTAACAAGATTAGCATTTAGCATTTCCATGTGTAAAATTGTGTCACAATCGAGTCAAAGTATCAAGAGCCATAACTTAAACCTTTGAGGTGATCTTCACTACAATCCTTACCTGTGCAATGTATCTTATTTAATCAGCGTTCCAGTGGAGAGAGTGAGTGAAGTTCATGTAGACAACCACAAATGCGTCAATATCTCTGAAGTAATCATCAGGTATATTATTCTATATGCAAAAATTGCTTGTGTGTAAATGGATTGATGCCCGTCCACATTTGACTACCTAAATGGTCAATGTGAATACAACAGGGGAAAGTGCCAAGTAATTGTCAGGCCAGTGGTATATTCTTTCCAATGCAGTGATCTCACACTGATATTTATTCATTATCTAAATATT
>JAMKCH010012949.1:0-34972 GCA_023653785.1 Ophioderma brevispina
TAATACAATGTATGTGTAGGTTGATTGCATTGGAGGTCAAAAGGTTAACTTGACAAGACCTGTCTCTCAGAACAACCCAAGAATGCAGAAAATACAAAAGAATCACTGTAAGGATTATCTGAAATAGTCAGGTGAACCAGGTGCATGTATTGTATTCTCTGCATTCTTGGGTGATCTGGAGTAAGGGCAAGCAAAAGTCCATTCAACAAAAATTATCCAGCACTAGCAAATATTGAAGCGAGTGGAGACCTGATGCTAAGTGAACACTAAATATGAGGCCTCAGACTCAGGGTGATTTATCTGAAAACATTTACATATTTAAAATAACAGTTCTAATTAAAATCAGGGATGTCCAGTTTAATTAGCTCAGCCATACACGTAAAAAATAAATTTTCATTGTGCTTTTGTTGTCTTGCCCATGCATTGTTCAGACCAGGAGTAAGAAATCTCTATTTCTGTTTTTGTATATGTATATATAGACTGGTTCCATTTCTCAAAAAGAAACTAGTCGAAGGCATTTTTGAGTAAAAGCAATTGAAATAGTGTTTCTATATGCAAATTTTATGTTGATTCCAAATCTTCCGGTCCCCAAAGCTAATTTTTAGGGGAAGTGTGCCTAATTTGCATAAATTCAAAATGGTCGCCATTTTAACATTTTTTGTACATAACTCAAGATTAAGGCTTGTAAAGACTTCATTCTTGTGTCTATACATATGTTTTCAGGGTCAGAGAACACAACTAGATCATCGGTTAAGGTATTATGCCATATATTGACAATTAATTTGCATAAATTTAAAATGGCAGCCATTTTGAATTTTTATGCAAATTAACTGTCAACATGACCTAATGCTATAAGGTCATGCGCCATGAGTTGGGAGCAAAATGTGTTACATGCTTGAAACTACCAAATATTACACGTTTTCACACTTAAATGAGAGTAAGTCATCAATTGTTTTTGAGATACCTATAAAACTATATATTGTTGCAAAGCTAAAAAATGTAAGGAAGACAAATATGCAACCTGTATGTGCATATACAGGGTGCCACAAGTGTCATATAAGGTGGAAAAGTGAAATTTTGATGTAAAAAGTACAACATTTTGTGGCAGTCTAATTTGTTACCTTCAATTATCATCATAGCTTAAACTGTTGTATGAGTCAAAAATTAATGCCACATAAATAACAAACAAAATGAGATGTTATTTTTCTTAATATATGGCAGGGTTAGAAAGATATAAAACAAAATAAATGCAAAAGCCCCGAATATCAAAAATCCCTATATTTTAGCACATGCCTCATCCGTAGGCACCTCATCCGTAGGCACCACCCTCTCTGACCCCGACTGACTCAAATTACGACAACTCAAAAAGTAAAAATAGCACAAAATTGAATCTGCTACCATTTTAAAGCTAGATAAATTCCCTTTAAAATGAAATATAAATCAA
The DNA here is from genome assembly GCA_023653785.1 of Ophioderma brevispina. Taxonomy (NCBI): domain Eukaryota; kingdom Metazoa; phylum Echinodermata; class Ophiuroidea; order Amphilepidida; family Ophiodermatidae; genus Ophioderma; species Ophioderma brevispina. The sequence continues at coordinate 1,445 of JAMKCH010012949.1, forward strand.
CTGAATATGTAATTTGGTTCTTATGATACAATAAAAAATGTTAAACAATATTTGTGAAAATGTAACGCCACCCTCATTTTGTATACCCCAACTCATGGCGCATGACCATAACTAATGATGTAATTTAATTCCTTGACCCTGAAAACATATGTATAGACACAAGAATGAAGTCATTACAAGCCTTAAATCTTGAGTTATGTACACAAATGTCGAAATGGCAGCCCATTTTGTATTTTTATGCAAATTAACTGTTAAGTTGACCTAATGCTATAACTATTGATCTAATTGTATTCCTTGACCCTGAAAACATTTGTATAGACACAAGAATGAAGTCATTACAAGCCTTAAATCTTGAGTTATGTACAAAAAAAAACGTTAAAATGGCGGCCATTTTGAATTTATGCTAATTAGGCACATTTCCTCTCAAAATTCAGCTTGGGGACCAGAAAATTTGGAATTAGCATAAAATTTTCATCTAAATACACTAACCCAATTGATTTACTCAAAAATGCCTTCGTCATGTTGAAGGAAGCACTTTTTTGAGAAATGGAACCAGTCTAATATGTTTCCATTATTTGACTACATGCTCTACCCCAGTTAGAAAAAAAATTAAATCATCTGGACATGTCTATCATTTTGCAAGTTAAATATTCAGATTAGTCCATCTAAATTTGCAGATAATTGGCCTTTTCAAGGAAATAATTAAAATTTTGGCTGAAATGAAAAAGTGATGTGGATGGGTGACATGGTGAAATGTAGAATTAACATTTATTAGCATTATGCCTAGCATGGTGTATTCTGGAATTAAAAAAATAATGTACTTATTCCCTTCATAATTGTAATGTTGAATGTTACCATTACAGCATGCCAGTGTGGAGCCATGGTCTGAGTACATCCATTGCTGTGGGATAACCAGTTATAATATACGCACCCAAGTATGCTGCGATGGTGTCCCACAGCCTTTGACTGGTGGAAAGACAAAATGTTGCATTCGAACCTCGTTCAATGACAATACTGAAACATGCTGCAATGGGGAGATATTCCCAATAGGTAGGGATGCATTATCGTTAAAGATTGTATTGTAATTTTTAAATGGCCAGGAAGGAAGCTTCATGCAATTTGAGGTGTTTTTACTGGTGTGATATTGAGGTATATACAAGTATTGACTGCTCATGAGGGAATGGTGAAATTATATTGACTGCTCGTGAGGGAATGGTGAAATATATTATCAGACTCAAGCATTTTTGAATGGGAAAAATGCATTGCTATAAAGGGGCATTGTGTGATCTACAGCCTTGTACCCCTAGAAGAAATGTAAAATTGCTGTATTTGCTGGGCCACATGGAAGAACAGAGGGATACTTAAATTTCCCTCTGAATATGGACCCAGGATAAAGATGAAATAAACAAACCAAACAAATCAACAATCCTACGTTTGTATTGTATTGTAATGTATGTTTTAGGGGTTCTATTATTTCACCTTATAGCTGCCATAATGAAGATTCCAGGTAGGGTGTCAGGGTTAGGGTTCCTTAACTAACTCTAACCCCTTACCCTAACCCAAATCTTCATATGGCAGGCTATCAGATGAATAAACTGCCCCTAAACATTTTGGTGTTTCTGAGGGCCGAAATTACAACACACTGGCCTAAGGGACACGTTGGCTTATGGGGCATGTGTGATTACAATATCACATAAAATACAATCACCATTAATTAATTGGCAGTAACATGTTCTTGAGGATAATTTAGTGACCTTAAACTAATATGAAGGTGCAGGATCAACAAATACAACTTTACTTAAGAAAACATATTTATTTCTAACCACAATATTTTGCTTTTTGGCCTTTCAGAGTTAACTTTATATTTAGTTCAACATTGCAAATCATGCACACAGATATGGTAAAGTATGAGATGGAAGGTTGGTATGTCACATGCTAACCACCAATTCACATGCACCTAGTGCCCCTTTATGTAAAGGTTTAATGGGCAACAGTTCAATCCTTCAATACCCATTGATTTTGTGCAGGCAATGGCTCCTGCTGTGGTACGAAGCTTAATAGTCCACATTTGCATCTATGCTGTAACACGTCCAGTCAGTTACAATCGTCTTGAATACCACATACGAGATACAGGGTACGTCTTGCTGGCGGCTTGTCGTCTTACCTCAAGAACAACAGGTTTGGCTGTGATGGACCGCTTCTGAGATCGTACCAGGGAATGCTTGCTGTGGTACAGGTATTACTGTCTTATCATTAAAAATAGAGTTAAAAAAGTTGATCACGACGAAGGTACACTGTGATCCGAGAACCCTTGTAAGGAAATTCAAACATGGCAGTCTAGAGTAGTTCGTAGAGTTCACAATAATGCATCAACATGTCTGCATATTTCATCTTATGAGGGTGCTTTTAGTTGCCTCAATCTGAGCCAAACTTGTCTAAATTTGCTTAAAGGGCGTGTCTGATTTTTGGAAGAATTTGGTAGCCAAATCGGTTATGAAATGGCAATGTTTGGATGTACGGATGTATGTTAGTCGTATGTGTGGGTGTGTGTGGGTATTGAGACACAAAAAGGGAAACTTTTGCCATAACTTTTTCCAGATCGAGTAAAGAGGACAAAAAACTTAGATATATTGTAGGATGGCACAGGCCTACTAACCATGTAATCCTCATTCAACCAGGGTCCTCCCCCCTGGGTCTGACAGGGGGGTGGGGAATGTCAAAAAAGGTCAACGTTCACCAAAAAGGTAAACATTTTGCCATAACTTTTTTTCAAGATGAGCTAGAGTAGTCAAACTTAGGTAGTTGTAGGAGGGGGCCAACCCCCCTACTAACCATGTAATCATTCCCCAGGGACATCCCCTAGGTATGAAGGTGGGGGGACATGTAAAAAAAGAGAAACATTTCAAAAAAGTAAGCAATCTTTGCATATAACTTTGTTTCCAGATGAGATAGAGTATCCAAACTTAATATTGTGGAGGGGACAAGCCCCTACTAACCATGTAATTATTCCCAGGGTCCTCCATTGGGTCTGACAGGGGGGTGGGGAAATGTCCAAAAAGGTAAACATTTCCCCAAAAAGTCAATTTTTTTTCTAGATGAATTAAGAGTAGCCAAACTCAATAATTGTAGTCTATAGGGACTAAAGTGTTTCGGACATGCCTTGATAAGCTACTAGGCGCACCGTTTAACTGCCCGATATGGAGTTTTGTTGAGGTTTGGGTCCAACAGTCCACTAGTTTCAAGTGCGTCCATGCAGGCAGACGGGCTTATGGACTTTTTTGGTCTACCACCTTCTTGAGTCAAGTATAGAATACATACACAATGTACACCCATATTATTCAACGCCCCAGAGCATGCAAATACCCTAGGGAGAAAAAGCAATCCGTCAATACCGCATTGGCGGTTTACAGAATTTTGTGTTATCGTGTTATCTACTTGGTATGAGAGCTGAAAAATGTATACACATCAAAGGGTACTGGGAAACATACTTGCGATTTTGATGGTAAATGCGATAATGCATAGTGCACGCCCTATTCCATACTTGCTAATTGATCGTTAACCATTAAAACGGAAGTTTTTTGTATCTTGAGGAATGGAATGGGATTTGAAAAAGCTGAATTACAGGAAGGTAATGGAAAATACGGCCTTTCATCTGATACAAAATTGTCTCCTCGGGTAATTCAGGGGGTCCCAAAGACGATCAGAATAAAGGCCCTTGAACTGACAAAAGTTTGAGGAAAAAATGGCAAATTGATTAATTGTCTTGTTACAATGGTCTTTTTTTGGCAAACTTGGTTATGTGTGTCCTATTTCCCGACTTTTGGAGGCACGTCCCGAATCAAACAAGACATGAGACCCTGGGGTTAGTGATTATAGCTACCATAAACATTATATTAAAGAAGCAAACTTTTCTGATTTTGATTTAAACTTTGATCCAACACAAAAAATAGAATAATTCCTACCTCGGAACTTTTTCAGATGGAACTCATCTTTCATCAGCGAGTAGATGGTGGTGATTAACTGCAATCGATCAAGTATTTGATTTTCTGACCTTTGACTTGACCCAGGCTCGTAGGACTCCACTCGAGTTTGATACCGGCCCCACGTCTGTGGGCGATGTTGAGTGGCTTTTATGTGACCTGCTCCTAACACCTCGTTCAACCCCTAATTGTCTCTGCCAAAATCTGACGTTGTCACTGTCCACAGAATACCCGGGGGACTCAATGTGAATAGGTTGGAAACTTCAGATGTGTGGTGCTTGGTCGCCAGTGCAAAGAGCATATATCGGCGAAACTGAACGTCCTTGAACACGGCTTCTAAGAACACAGGCGGACCAAGCACCACAACCATCTGAAGTTTCCAAACATATTCACATTGAGTTCCCAGGGGCACTCTGTGGACATTGACAACGTCAAGATTTTGGACAGAGACATAGGTGGTGTGAAGGAGGTGTTAAGGAGGCAGTTCACATAAAGGCCAATCAACCATCGCTCAACAAAGGACGGGGGCGGCCGGTACAAACTCAGTGGAGTCTACGAGGCTGGCTGTGTCAAGTCAAAGTCAAGAAAATCAATACTTGATCGATTGAGTCAATCAACCACCATATTACTCGCTGATATGAAAGATGGAGTTTCATCTGAAAATTCCGAGGGTAGGAATCTATTCTATTTTTGTGTTTGATCAAAGTTTAAATACAACTCATGATTTAGCCAACAACAGATGGAACTTTCATGAAAGCACACTTTTTTTTTTTTTAAATTGTTATGGGGGCGTGTTCTGATGAGTTGATTTTTTTTCTTAAAAAGGCTGTATGACAAAACACAAAGTTGTGTGCCATTGAATAAAATAATCACCAAACAAAGCGATGTCTCAAACAGCTGACTGTGTACGGCCAGCTTTGAAGTCAATACTCAGACATGTTGCGCAGGTCAAAATTGCCAACATAACGGATGGAAAGTGTTGTCGAACAGCAGATCCATGGAGACTACAGCAACCATATGATCAAAGACTTCGACTTGTGTGAAGACAGGAATATTGGTTAATTGCCATTTATAAAACGACACCTCTTATTTGACATTTTAATACGTAGGTTGTCATGAAGATTCTGTGGTATGACAAACACATATACTCTTGAATTTAAAAACTACTTCGTTCTCCAGGTAGTCAAGATGTATATATATAACTTTCCCTTGAAGGATGGACAGCGCACGATAGTGTTGAAAAAAACAAAAAACCCAATGTGAGCTTGGCCGGATTCGAACCGGCGACCTTCGTATTAAATGCACGACGCTCTAACCGACTGAAGCTATCACGCTGGGTCCCGGTTAGATAGATAGAAGAGCGATAGATATAATCTATAGGGGTTAGGTTGGAAAGGTTCCTCGCTTTCCTAGCGGATAGCATCCAGGAAGGTATATTTAACATATCGATTTATGTTGAAAATTTCAACTACTTAGTTCTCCAGGTAGTTCAGGATGTATTATTGATTAATCTTTCCCTGAGATGGCCGGCACCAGATTAGTGTTGAAAAAAAAAACCATGTTTTTGCGGGCGGGGGTTGGCCGGAGGCTTCGAACGGCGACCTTCGTATACATGCACGAAGCTCTAACCGACTGAGCTATCAAGATGGGTGGATTGGTAGAAGAGCGATAGACATCATCTATAGGGTTAGGTTCGAAGGTGTCCTTCGCTTTCCTAGCGCGATTAGCATCAGAACTGTATATTTAACATTCACGATATATTTTTTGAAATTTAAACTACGTAGTTCTCCAGAGCAGGATGATATATTATTAATCGTCCACTATTTTATTCCAGTCATAAATCAGTTTGTTGTGATTGGTTTGTTTTAGGTCAAATTCATGCAGGAGCCAATCACAAGCATGTTCTGTTGTGGGAAAGAATGTATAACAAGGAGGAGGAAATCCGAAATTTGTGGCAAGTTACGTGGATGTTAGAAATGTTTATCGGTAAACCAGTAGACCATCCAGACCACAACAGAGTGTGCTATAATGACAAGAAAACACTTCAAGCTATTACAAAACCTCACAATTCTGAAAAAATGGTAAGGACTGCATTAGAGCCCGTGGGGGGGGGGGGGTTTGGTAGCGCAGGGGTCTTCCATCTGTTCGCCACTCTCCCCCCACACACTGTGGTCCCATGTTCGAACCCTCGGTGGGGGCCTGGCAATTTAACGTGTGTTGGTTTCTAGTCCAGATTGGCCTACAGGTTTCCTCACAGTTTCATCCTGCCTTCTAAAAACTGGCCTTTCTTCCCTGAGGCCAAAAAAAAATTGTTTGTTGTCCTCGTCCGACCGACCGTTTTGACCTTGGTCCCGACCACATTTTTTTTTATTTCATTATTTTTTTTTACTATTTTAACCCAAAACCTCAAGTGTTTGGTACTAAAAAATTTACAAAGACAAATATCACAAATCTAGGAAATATACCGGTATTACCCATGTGATTTGGGTGGTTTTAATTGTCTTGCAAAAACTTCAGTTCCAACTTCTTATAATCGTCATTCATTAATTCGGGGACACGCCGACAAAACACCGCGTATATGTGCGTATCCTTACCTGGGAAGCGGAGTTCAATGCCCTGGACAACGGCAATATTGCGTGTTTAATGCAGGGCGCAGCAGGGCGTAGGCGTGCGGTAAGTGGAAGCATGAACGCTTGTATCAAGCTCTCTGTGCGAACGCCGTTTTGTCCGAATAAAGAATACGAGTATAGTATTGTTGTTGTGTTTATCGTTGCTGTATTAGTTTTCATGAACTTTTACAATGACATGAATGTATTTGTCTTTATCTATGTACACGTATAATAAGGGTTTTGAGATGTAGTATATTGCCGAGTTAGAAATGTGGTCAATATTACAATTTAAATATAAAAAAATTATTATTGCCATTGATTCCCTTCAAAACAGTTTATAAAAGTGATGATGAATATCTGTTAGGAAAATAATATCATTTTTATTTCGTTTTCAAAGCTGAAAGCCTTCTGTAGTTTAGTCGGCTTTGAACGTAAACCGAACTTTATAAATTCTTCACACCACTTCAGGGATCCTAAATAAATCTGGATAGGACACTTGATCAACAAAGTGGAGGCATATTGCATGAAATATGTGACTCGGGGATCGCCGGTCGTACGTGGCGCTGTGCCTCTACGTCATTCCCGGTCAACGTCATACTGCATAAATAATTAGGTGACTCATCAAAAATGGTAGCGCTGTTACTACACCTGCGAATCGTCTATGGCATTTTGTACAGTTTCACCCACCTGACCACTCTCAAAATGGCCGATCGTATCGACTGTAATATCCACTGTCGGTTGAATGCATTGAATGTGGAAGTAAAACAAGGAGTCAAAATGCTATTAAACACCATAGGGCTGTCTCCTCATCAGATCCCTTGGTGATGCTTAGCCATTATTTGGTCCTCATTTCGCTGAGTCAATTCACGGTGCACAAAATCCTCAACAAATCTTAGTTTTGTTGGAGGTGAAAACAAACTTCAATTCAATTACGGGCTTTAGTTTTTGGCAGCCTTAGGTCATTCCATTGGACTTTTTCTGGCTTATAAGTAAAACGATTAGACATTCCAAAATGCACATGCTATTTCCTGACTATCGGTTACCATTCCAGTCTCATGCTATCACTTCAGGTAAAAATATGACACATTTTTGTGCCAGTTTACATGGCGGTATTGGCGGCACAGCCTATGGGAATCATCAGCTCAAAATCGCAATGTTGTGTTTTGATTTATTACCATTCTTTAAACTGAGTTTCAAGTACAATATTAAAAAAAAAATCTCCGACCTACCGACCCTACTGTTTCGGGAGCCTCTATGGACAATCAAACATTTTTTTTTTACCTAACGTGTATATGGTAATAAAGTGAATTGAAATAAAGTATCTTTGGGACACTAAAATGACACGATAGTGTTGATGTGTTGTTAAATACTAATACCTCCTCCTCCTACTTACCAGTCATTCAGGGGTCACTTAGGGTCATTATATTGCTCTCTTATTCTTTGACAACATAATCAGACAACCTATTTTTGGGACAGCTGTCCCATTTTTATCCCCTGGTTTGAAAAGGAGTAGGGGAATTTTGTGAGCTTGCGCATGTCCGTATGTGTGTATGTATGTGTGTGTTCCAGTTTGGTTAGGTTTTTGTTTTTTGTGTCTTCTTCAAAAAGTTTAAGTGCGATTTAAACAAAACTTGGGGTTAATGTGCAGTAGGGGTTCCTTCGTATGTTGTTGAGGTCAAAGGTCACATACCAAGGTCAAAGGTCACATACCAAGGTCAAAGGTCATCTGCGGTCATGTTCCACTTTTTTCATTTTTCAGAAACTGCTACATTTCTATGTTATTCTATGAGAACAATTTATTGAATTTTGATGCCCTGCAACTGACAACTGTGCCAACTAACCAACTTGTTTATACTGCCATCTTACCATAGGGATTGTGCAAATTTACTTGCTGTATTTTTTAAAAAGTTTAGTGCCAATGATTTGATTATTAAAATGCTAAGGTTTTGTTGAGATTTTCACATGCTACACAGTTTATGTTTACCATTTAGATTTACAGTAAATGAACAAAATAGTTGAAACCATTTTGAGATAATTTCAAACATTTTACATAAAAGAACTTTAACACAAAGACTGCTTTGCAATTAAAATGTTATAAAATTTGGCTGCAGGTTTGTGTTTCTGATGGTTTATTGATGCCAATACATCCAGGGGAACTCAAGTGTGGTGGACGACTGTATAATCCGGACTCTAGAATATGCTGTACGGGAGTTACATATGACAGAACCACAAGTAATGGAGATGAGCGCCACTGCTGTGGCAGTTCTACGAACTCTTTCACCCCATTAACACAGACTTGTGTAAAGGGCAAGGTCATAGACATACCTCAACACCAGGCCAGGTGAGATTTTGAGCTTTAGATGTTGGCATCTTCACAAATATTTGGGAGTCATTTTTTTTGGCATTATTAAAGGTCCCAGGAAATGCAAATAGAATTTATGTGGTTTGTGTTAAGTCTACGAGGGACCAGAAAGCATTCAATATTTGGGTTGGTGATGACCTCATTTGTGGTACCATTGATTTTTCAGAGAGTAATAGAAAATTCCAGGTGACTGGTGTGAATCTATTCATGACACTGACTGATAATCAATAGTTTCACAAATGATGTCACTGGTAGTGTGTACTTTTTCTGGCCCTGTTTATTGCAATGGAATGCCCCATAAAGATTTGGAGTAGGTTTATCATCTCATTTCCTGGGACCTTTAAAATAGAAGTGGTGTAAAATTTAGCAATTTTTTTAAAATTCCAAATTTCAGTGACTCAAGTTGGCATAAAAATTTAGAAAGTGCCCAAAATGAAGTACCTGTACAATTTTCTTTTTCCCTTCAGCATTTGTGGCAAAACTGCATACAACAACCAAACACATTTCTGTTACCAAAATCAAGTAGTCAGACATAAGGAGGATTGCCATCTAGTTCCGTGTGGAAGTATCTTTCTTGATGATGCCTGGTATGATCCAAACCATTTCAAATGCGATGAAGATGAAGGCATCATTCTAGCATCAGATGAGACCTTATGTAATGGCGTGATAGTAGACACACCTGGAGAGGGGCTGGAGCTTGGTCAATGTTGTGATGGAGTAGTGGGATACAATCCACGCACACAGTTTTGTTGTGGAACTCAAGTGTACAACAGGACTGAAGGTATGGAATTCTAATCCAAGTTTCACACCGAGGTAAATACTGTCCCATCGTTCCGTACAAAAATGGGCGAGATGGAAAATGAAATTTTCCTTATCACATGGAAACATCTAAGACCTTAAAGCTAACATTCTGCTTGAAGATAATATCTCCTACCCGATCATTATGAAATTGTGAGGGTGGGTTAATCCCCAAAATTCGAGCTATGGACTGTGAAGACATGGACCCTGGAGGTTCAGAGCACTTTTTCAGTCAGGTGTTCCCTGTAAGAATACTGGTTAAAATTGGTTTGTTGGATCAAAAAGAATGTAAGTCAAAGTTCAACTGTTTTGATATTCCTACAGATTTATACTTAATATATTGATAGCAACCATGTTGCAACCCAGATCTCGCCATTCTCTCAGTTTGGGGTATACTTAGGCGAGGGTCTGCAAAAAACACCATGTTGCAGCAGGGGTCTGGAGCTTACCGCGGGTTCCCTGTTATTTAGTTGGTGTGAATCCCTAGGCCCATTAGACAAAACATTGAGCTAGTATGACCGTTACAAGCTGAAAAACGTAGAAAAATCGTACGATCAAACACCAATTTTACCAAAAAAATTTGACGTTAATTGATGGAGGAATACGCATGCGGGTCACCACAGTGAGATGCATGCTGGCAGCCATACTGTAGCGGTCTTTAAAAATTTCGCGTACTTGCGAATCGGAGTGAATTACTCTTAAAAAAAAAAGGGCCGACCCACATATTTTATACAATATATCTGGTTGATGTGTGCAAACTAGGCAAGTAAAGGGGGTAGGCATTTTTTGTGATCCCAACAAAGCAGCGTCCCCCGAGGGGTTGAGATTTTTGGACGGAAATGTTGGTCTAAGTCCAGGGTCAAGTATGATGGGCCATGTGTCTTGGAAACTGGGCGGCTCTAGGTGGACTGTTCATATTTAGAGAATCTGACAGTTTGTAATGATTAGAGTACTTAAGATGTGATGAATAACTTCAAGTAAGCATCTTTTTAAAGCTATTTAGTTAGCTTTAAGGTTGACACATAATTACTTGACAGACTTCTTGTATTTAAATTGTGAAAAATTTAAGTTTGTGTTGTGTTTGGGAACACGGTTACCATGTGAAGTCTATGGAAGAATTGAAGGTGAAGTCATATATTGTTTTCTTTATCTTAAACAATCATTTCATTATTTGAATGTATATTGGCATTTTCACAATCAGTGGTGGAACTTTTGTACCCTGGGGTCAAAAATTCATATAAAAAAAATAAAAAAAATAAAAAATTTCACCAAAAAAAAGTAATTAGAAATGATCAAATTTTGAATGAATTACGAGTTAATCTGTAGGGGCAAAATATGTACAAGTTGGAAAGTATTGTGACAAAATGGACAAAATTGAGCAAAAACACATTTTCTTTTGAAAATCCATATTTACAAAAATAACTAATTTTCACCAAAACAGAACTATTTAATTAAAAAGTTATGCAGTCAGAATTACATGATGTTTGGACTATTCCTTTGTGATTCTAAATATTTGGAAAGGGAAGAGCAAATTTTGAGGGAAAATCTCATATCCAGGCACAATTTTAATTTTTAAAGATGTTTTCATGAGACATTCCACATCATACTCCCTGAACAAAAATCTCTTCATTGCTGTCTATTTCCTGACACCATGTTGCAGAAAAAATCTGTAAATTCTTAACAAAGTGAATTTTTATAACACTGATGTGTCAGAGAGACGGTTAACATTATTAAATGTTTCGGAGGTGACAAAGGTGTTACCAAAGGTTTTCATGGCTTTTGATACTCATGAGAAACTGACTTTTTATTATGAGGACAACAACATATTCATTCTATTTATAAAGAGATAAAATAGTCTTTTAAGGTGACAAACAAACCAATATTTACATTTGTTTTAAAAAACGATCCATGTGAGACTCCTGCGCAAAATTTCTGGACAACCTTTTGGGTTAGGTCTGAAAGAATTTACACTTTTTACATGTATAAAATATAGAGTTGCAAATAGTCAGTCGTTTTTTGAAGGGGACAAAGATGTTAAAACCATTTGTTGAATTGACCCTATTGGTGTAATATAACACAGAAGCTGGTTCTTCTAATTTTGCATTTAAACAGTTTTTCAATAATTCTAATCTACAAAAAGGACTATAAGAGTCATTGGTGACAAAACAAACAAAAATAAGGGACACTTGTATTATACAGAGATCACAGGTCAATCGTTAAACTAAGAAATAATGAAAAAAAAAAATGCTTGGTGTGCTCAATTCTGGGGATTATTTATACAAACATTAACATGGAAAAACAATCAATTGTTTGTGTGGACAGTATTTCCAGGCCGATGACTGATGTGCGAAAAACGTGATTTGTGTGAAAAAGTGCGGACAGGTTGTTCTATTTGAAAAATGTCACAATCAGTAATTTTGATTTTGTCCTACATGTATTTTGCAAATGTCCATTATATATTTCAAGCTAATCATTAATGTTTCAATTACCAATTTCAGCTTTCGTCGACCTTCTTATTTAAATCATCAAACCTGTTGTACCTCGTTCCGAGGGAGGGACCCTCCAAATTTGTTTTCGTGCTGATCGCTTTACGCGTGGGATTTGCACCGCCGAAATTGTTTGTAATTGTCTGACTTTTAAAGCGCTTCTTTTAATCCCAAAAAAAATTAAAATCGGCCAAGCCGTTAATGAGTTAATAGTGAGGGTCCCAGGAACCCCCTTGGGCACTGACGGAAGTCAGCTGAGAATATGTTTAAAAAATCAAAGAACCACAAAGCATTTTTTTGCTGATATTCTGTTCCACACATACATATAACGAAAAACAAAGTGCAAGAATTAAAAATAATAACCCTTTATGTTGCTTGAAAACAAACAATTCATGTGGACGTTGCTAAAATGCTAAAATTTCATTTTTATGTGATTTGGGGTTTCTTATGATCCTCCAAATGTGCGATAAATTTCGTACCAAAAAATTCACTCGGGAAAGTGGTTTCTTTAAGGGGGTCCCATGGAACCAACAATTCCAACATTTTGAGTTAATGTTCTGAATCATTTTAGGTCTTCGATGTAATAGAAAGGACCGTTATGCAGCATGATTCATCGGTGCTAACTGAGGATCCCATTTATGTTTTACTTGTATTCCACCAGGGCTTGTATGTCTAATTTAACAAAAGAAAAAGCTATAAACAAATATCCCTCATTAACCAGCATGTGTCTGTCTGTGTGTCAACTTTGGTATTCACTATGGTAACTTTGTTAGCTTTTAGCGCAGTGGAAGATCAAGTTCATACTGGCATGCTTTAAATTGAGACAGGGGTCTAGTGAGGTAACAGATGAGATCAAAGGTCGTTCGGAGTCAGTTAGGGGCATTGATACTAATGGATGAACTATTTGGACTTGTGTACCTATGTTGATTTTAGGGGAGTGTCAAAGTGCACATTACATCTTTTACTGTCGAATAATTTAAAGGAAAACATGTAATTAGTTTTGATTTACATGCGATAAGTTTATGTTCAACCAATTCATGTCAATTTCCACAGTGTACAAATAATAAACTGCCGTCACAGCGCATTTTTAAGTAATTATTCATTCAGAACGGGCATGATAACAAAATCATAAATTATATATAAAACAGTTGATATACAAGTACATATGCAGCTTTATGAAGTTATATCGTATGAAGATAAGGAAAACAGTAATATGGGCCTATACTATATAGGATTCTAAAATTACACCATAGGTAGCATACGATCTGAAATGGAGAGATCAAAGATTAATAAATCCCTAGGGCTTTAATCTTTGATCGCACTCTCAAGGATAAAATGTAGGACAATGGGATGAGAAATGTGGATGGACATTAAATTTCGGAACAGTAATAAATACGGAAGGGAAAAACATTCAGCAAAAAAATACTAAGGGAAGACATAAGACATGGCAGACACGAGCGAGGACAGGACAACACAGAACCTTAACACGGGAGACAAGCAGACAGACAAGAAAAAGATGGACAGCTAGGGGCTTTAACCATTATCAATACTCCAATTAGGGTAATTTTTAATTTGAGTTGAAGCAACGGGACGTGTTTTACTGATGTGAGTGCATTATCACGTTTGTTCCATTATGAAAAAAGAACAATAATTACAGTTTAATTAGCAGCCAAAGCAATTCTAAGTGTTGCCACTTTCCCATCGTTTGCTTTAGTTAGCCTCTAAAACATGTACAAATGTAGTCGTTTGAGTTGATAAGAAGTTTGGGGATCATGAATTTAATTTACGCCAAAATATGAAAAATGCATAAACGTGCAAAGCAATGTTCACACTTGAGTATCACCGATGATTTTGTCGGGATTGGAAAAAAATATAATGGGTGAGAAAGAAATACCGACCGGCTATAAAAAGTGTCGGGCGGCAGAGATTCTAGATCGAGAGAAGGATGCCCATAACGAACAAAACATTTATTTCTAATATCTATTTTAGGTCGGCAGTGATGCATCGTCCATACTATAATCATTTTGACCCAAAGTCCAGACCTAAAAAGGACATTATTTTAGTTCATAAAGGGTTGGTGATCATGAATTTAAATTACGCACAAATATACAAAATGCAGGAAACGTGCGTAAAAGCAATGGTCACACTTTGCTATATATCTCAACTGATGATTTTGTCGAGATGTGGATAAAACTATAATGGGGAGAAATACCCGACCAGCTATAAAAATATCGGGGCAGTCGGGCAGATGCAGAGATTCGTAGAGGGACGATTGCCCATTTATAATAACGACCAAACATTTCATTCTAAGGTCTATTTTAGGTCGCATTGGATGCATCGTCCATACTAAATTACAATTTTGCCCCAAATCAGGCCTAAAGAGGACATTATTTTAGTTCATAAGGGGTTGTGAAATGAATTCAATTATACGCACAACACAACATTGCATAAACGTGCGTAATAGCAATGTTCACACGTTGCGATATACACTCTAAGAAAAAATATGGATAGAACCTGTTTTTGTCTTCTATGTGGAACCTTCAAGAATGGAACTCTCAAAAATGGTTCTTAAAAAATCTGAGACCAAAAAGGTTCCTACAGAATCATAAAAGTGCTATACAACAGTCAAAGAAACTGTTTTTGGTTCGCTTTGAGAACCTTTTCCATAAGAGGACAGCGGAGAACCTCTTCGCACCGTTTTTTCTTTAGAGTGATCAATCTTATGATGATTTGTCGCATTGGAAAAAATACCATGCAGGGCGACCAGAGATTATAATGAGAGAAGAGGGTTGCCATATTATACAACCGGACCATACATTTCAGTTATATGTATATTAGGTCGCATTGATGCATTTTCCAACCGATATCGATCACAATGTGTATGCCCTAAAGTCAGACCTAAAAAGTACATTATTTGAGTTCATAGAGTTGGTGATACATGAATTAATTTTACGCACAAATATACAACATTGCATAAACGTGCGTAACAGCGAGTCACCACTTTGATATTAATTAACCTGATGATTTTGTCGACATTTAAAATAAATATTGGGGCGGCCAGAGATTCTTGAGAGGAAGATCGACAGCTACACACACCTACCATACATTTCAGTTTTCTAAGTTATTTAGTCTCGGCCATGATGCATTTTCCATAGTTAGTCACATTGCCCCAAAGTCAGTCCTAAAAAGAGACATTATTTTCGTCATAAGAGTTTGGGGATCATGAATTCAATATATGCACACAAATATACAAAATGGCATTAAACGTGAGTAAGAGTTTCAAGATCACCACATCTTCTTTGCATGAAAAAATAAATTAATCATCTGTGTTACTTGTCTCACAAAAAGCTAATTCTCAAATTTCAAGACACTGCTGCATCTTTATATGAAAACCTAAACTATAAAAGGTCCTATATTACTTTGAAGAGGCACTTTTAGATGCAATTTACACTTATAAGCAATTGTGTTAATACAGTTAATTTTTTTCTGCAGCCCTTTGTACTTTAGATAGCTAATTAGCCTACACATACATAACAGATAGGCAGACAGTCAGATGAGAGGACATTCGTTTGCGCAGTTCAATATCATAAATCTTTCTTTGTAATAGAGTAATAATATTAATTTATCTCTGTATATCTTGTCTCCCAAAAAGCTAATTCTCAAATTTGAATGACACTGCATGAACATTTATATGAAAATTTAATATATACCTATAAAAGTTCCTATATTCACTTTGAAGAGGCACTTGTTAGATGTACTTTTCGCGTGATAAGTAATGTTTATATTGTATTTTTTCGCCAGACCTTTGACTTTAGATTACTACACATTACATTTACATATAGGCCGACAGTTCAGATGAGAGGGACACACTTTTTTTTGTAATTCAAGATATAGACAGATACGCCAGGTTATAGGTCATTTCTGCAATTCATCCAAGGGGTTCTGTTATAGTCCGAACCTTGACCGCGAGGCATTTGACCCATCAACAACGCCTACTATTCCCACTCGACGCAAACCCAAAATATTTGTGTTTACAGTGTAGGGATTTGATGAGATAATTCTAATAATTTGGTAATGCCATAATTTTTTTCATTTAAATTGGTCGGCTAGCATCATATTAGCCCCAGGAACGTAATAAACGGCCCCGATCCGACCCGAAGTCGGAGGAATCGGTTCGGACGGGGAAATTTTCGGGATTAGGGGCGTCCGCAGGTCTATTCTGTGTTTAAACCGAATGGCTTGATGTTAAGCGTAAATTTAAGTATATTGAATGAATTGGAGTGAAGGATGGGGGCATAATGGGTCGTGTGAAATGTGCTAGAGGAGGCCTACAAAGTAGGCCCCTATGTGAAATGCGGCCATATATGGGAATTGGAAATAATTTGCACATTATTAGGACCATGTGCCAATTAAAAATAATAGCATTATAAAACCATATCTGTTTTTCCTTGCTGTCGGGTCTCTATATCAGGCGCGGATCCAGGAAGGGGGGCGAGCTCCGGTAATTCTGCATAATTTTGCAAAAATCAGCCCATTGAGCTATTTTTGACCAGTTTCAGCCTTTCCGTCCCCGGTAATTTTGACGTTGTTAAAATCTGGGATCCGCCCCTGATATTACGCGTAGAATGCTGTATGTGATCGAGAGTAAGACAATTAAATTAATGTTAAAGCGCACGGCACATTTTCACCAAAAATTAGAAATTTCTTTAAATTTTGCTCTCAGGTGATAGTCTAGGCCATTGGAAAGAACAGAGATATATTTTAACAGAAAAAATAAAATACCCCAAAACAGATAGGGACATTGATAGAGGATTAAGGACATCCAGGTAATTGTAGGCCAATTAAGTTTTCCATACTTAATCAACAAAGTGTATATTACAGAATATTTTTGAATCGTACTCACTGATATTAAACCACAAAGGTTATAGACGGTCAAACAGTGTACATAGCGGGAGAAACATGCATACGGAGTGGTGGTTTTGTGTTAAACGTCATTTCGTCGTCTGCTGAATTTCGCGGGCTGGCCGTTTTGGCGACGCTAAATTACCAAATCGTTCCGTTACCATAAGGAAGCTGATTGGTCTTAATCATTTGGGTGGGGGTTTGTATATAAAAGCTTTACAACCATGCAAAAATATCGATTTTGAATCTTGAGGGAGCCCTATTTAAAATGTGCCAGTGTCTTATTTAATGGGAATGGATGCGCTGGAGCAGTACAACAAATGATACGGAGAGAAGAGGCATGTGCTTGTACATGAGGGAAATAAATATTATTATAGACAACCAGTAAATTATGGGCGTGAAAAGTAAAGGTTTATGAGACTTTTGTGAGGATATAGGCCTGTTTAATGAACATTGGGTGGGAAAGGGAAGGAGTTAAACGAAGTACAACTTCTGCAATCCTGGGGAGTTAAACGAATAACAACACGAAAAGAGTGGAATCACTCTTTTTGGGAGAGAGTTTCACTATTGTGAGTGGAAAATTTGCTTGTGGAAAGTACAAAACCACCTTTTGAGGACGGGACATTTTATTTGTTTAATTTAGAGCGTATGATGGCGAATAACACGGTACCGTACCGGCATAGGCAACAAACTTTGTATGTGCGCGGTGAATTACAAGGACGATTAGGGAAACGGAGAATCAGTTAAAGAGATTCACTTATGTTGGAAAGTGTGATCAGCGACGGCGATTAACCGGAGGATTGTCATGCAGAGGGGGACGAAACGAGAAAACATCGAAGTGCAGAAGTGCACTGCGAAGTTTTTATTTAACGTGTATATCAGCTACTACAAAAAAGTAAGTACTCCAGTACCCATATGAGTGGGTGCAGTGGATCTGCGCTTCCCAAAAGTCGGGTCCGGTAATGCCCAGATGGATGATGAGTTGGTTGGTGCGGGTTAGGAGTTCGCGTGGAGCAGCCTTTGAGTGATATGACTGATAGGGAATCACAGCTTAGTCTTCAATATATACATAAAATACCATATATCTTAAAGTCCAATGACATTGTTTTACAATCTGATGTTCTGTCGTGAAAGGAACTGCCCACCCCCCCACCAGCTCTTCTGACCATCTGACTGAACCTCGTGGGTAAGTTGGCATGAAAACAACGATATTGTCGATGCAGTGGGAGTATAGCGGAAGCTCTCTCCCAAAAAACGTGTCATCTCCAGACTGCATTGCCATCCTCTTAAAAGACTATAGGCTACCTAGGTCGTGGGACAACGTAAAGGAGAGGTGTACCCGATCAAGTTTCCGATTTTATTTTAGTTTTTTCCCTCACATGGAAGATATCACCAAAAATATTGGATTAACTAAGTTGAGTTAAACAGGGCCCGCGTTGGATAGAAGCAGAAAATGTGCACTTTATTGGCCCATAGGGGCAGGTAATGTCTAGAAAGATTCAATTTGATAAAGTATGTGTTGTTAGGGGGGGAGCGAGGTTGTCGACCGGGTCACCCACCTTTAAAGGAAAATCTAGTATACAAATAAGTCTATCTTTTTGTATTATATCTAACATGAATAATGTATCAACTATATGATCCTGATTATTGTTATTATATGTCTAAAATATTTGGGTATTGATGATTATTGTTATTATTTGTCTAAAATACTTGGTTATTGAATCCTCTATGCTTTGTATCATAATATGAAACATGTTCTGAATGAAAGAAATAAAGTAAAATCTGAATCTGAAAAAAAAGTTACACCATCCATGAAGAGTTTTGTTTGTGCTCACTCAGAGCACACGTGGCGCGGCGACAGTAGTTCAAAGGGTCACGGCCGGGCGCGATCCCAGAAAAATACCGTGTACAGTAAACAGTGCGATATCGGGATGCCCATTTATTTTTGTAAACGACTGGTAAAAAAACCTACTTACCTGGAACTATGCATTGATTCTACTGAGGGCGCGCTAACAATTTTTCCAACAAATTTTGTGCTTTGATCGTACAATTTTTTACGATTTAACTGGCGAATTTTACTGGTTACGTACCTGAACATTTGGTTACATTAGAACAGGAGGGGGCGAGGCAGCCTTCAAACAAAGTTATTATGTTCATATGATTTTGTTGATCTGTGACACAAGGTGGGCAGGGAACCATGGACTTCCACCTTTGTCTGTTAGTCATGGGGAGCATTCAATTGGGAGAATTCAGACCAATCAATTTCACGACTATATACCTGATACCTGAGGCAATTAGTGAAAAGGCTAGTCAGAGAATATTCTAAACACCCTCTCATTGATGTTTTGACATTAGACCATATCTGTCATGGTCACAAAAAGTGTTACTGTGTATTTAAGGAAATTAGGTATTGCATTTTGTAAAGTACATGCAGCTGGGAAAATCACAGCAAGTTATATTCTGCACACAGGGTTGACATGCTGTGGGAGTGTAATCCATAACCAACATAATCCAGGTGAAATCTGTTGCCAGGATCATCTGTTGTCTACAGAAGGAGGCAGAACAATGTGTACAGACCACATCGCCCACAGGCGTGATGAAGCAGTATGTGGTGTCCATGTAATCAACAAGCAGACACACATATGTTGTGATGGCATAGTGTAAGTATAGTAAGCATTCAAGCTCGATTTATAATTGTGCATCCCAAAGCGTAGAGTCAATGCTTTGGGTGGTACTTCCAGTGCTGAGCGTTAACCCTTTCCCCGGACTTTGGGCTACTTCTAGCCCAGATTCGCTTCAGTGGTTCCATTGTTTTAGGGCAGTCAAGTTGAACCATTACTCAAAACTAGCGAGACATAGCAATTCTGACCGCAGACTGCCCTAGTTTTTTAGCCAGAGTGTCTCGCCTCGAGGCCGTTTATCAATGAAACCGCAAACCGATATCAGCTCATCTGCGCACACATGTGTGCCGATGGGAGGTCATTAATTGCCAATCTTTATCCCCAACGTCCCTGGTGTGTGAGGCCCATGAATGTGCCTAGCACGGGTCCAAGGAAAGTGCTTTAACCGATGGATCGATCACTTGACGCTTTGGTTCAGCGTCAGCCAACACTCTCGAGTTGAACATTGCTCAATATGCTTTTATTTGAAGAGGCACAACAGTGTGTCATAGTTTGCATGGTACTATAACAAGCTTAGCAAATGATATGAAGTCTACAAATAGTAATAAAATTAATCAAAATTTTGATCAAACTTACAGTGTATGGAATAAAAACTTTTAAACACATAATGGTTCGGAAGTCAAACTTTACTATGCATCATATGTACCTGTTATCAATTTTGTAATTTTAACCTTTTAATTGATATTTCTTGGTTTGTTATGCCAGAAAGCCAAGATCTTTCTGACGTCCAGCCTGCAAACTTGGTTGTTGGGTCGCTAGCTTTTCAACCTATCAGACAGGTCCAAACTGTGCTGCGCTAATACCCTCCACCACATCCATTGGTAGAGCGGTTGTAACCAAATCAACAACCACAAACCACATGTCCATCACTTTGTACGCACTGATTATTTTTGCCCTCCCCTCTCCGATGACTTAGCACAGTCTACATTTTTGCACAAGAGAATATTGACCTTCACAACACACATGCTGCCATGGGTTACTTCATTATGGTATCCACATGGGCCAGTGTTGTGGCTATGATCTGATAAGAGATCCCGCATATAAATTGGCTGTGGAGGGGTAGTTCGTGAGAAGAGTTGTCAACCATTTGTTGTAACGGTATGATATATAATAGCAGGATATCCTGTTGTGGTGGCAAGGCTCTCCAATGTTTTCACTCACAAGATAAAGCTTGCTGCAGCATACCAATATACAACGTACATTTAGACCATTGCAATTATGGAGTTTGTTCTCCAAACATAGAAGGTACCGACACTTCTCAGGTCTGCACTCGATCTATCACTGGCAAGCATATCAAGCCCTCTTTTTAGTGCATGTGTTCCTTATGACAACAGACTCTTGATTGCTGCCTCAGGAATAACCTACAACATTTCAATCAGAAGGGTGACAATGGCAGTGTTGTAAGAAACAGTAAGTCATCATGGATTATGCAAATCGACAAAGTCCTGTAAAATTCAAAAGAACTTTTCGCTATAATTGCTCCCACACCAAAAGGGCACGCTTAAAAAAGATCTGTTTTATTTTTCAAAATTGATTGTGGACGCTTTCATTTTTGGCCTCCACAACCATGTGTTGGAAGGGCCAATGTGATCATGCAGATTGAGTGCCTCCTGGATGTCTTGATGGGCAACAAAATTCATTAAACCATCTCTAACATGCAGACTAAAACCGATTAGTCTATATACGAACTTGTAACTGAGTGGCTTTGATAGAACAATGAGAGGTCATGTGCTGTATACTTTAGGGCCGGTTATGAATATATATGAGCTCATTTGCCTATTTTTCGATAAAATGGGATTAAACCACAGTTGTGGGGGCCATCTTAATTATGCACCGCGTAATTGTTAGGTCGTTCAATCAGAATCCGGTATCAGAAAGCTGTTTGTTTTTGTGTGTTTGGGTGGATGCTTGCACAACTTGGTCTACACACTTTGGATAAAATTTGCTTTATCTTCTTAAAGGGATGTCCAATGATAACTCAACTCATGCTTTCATAATCAGTGTGTATGTGTGCATGTGCACAAGTGTGTGAGTCCCCATTAACTACTTAGTTGTCTCAATTCACCAAATTTATTTGGGGGGACTGGTTCTTGCTGTTACATTATAGAGTTGTCATAGGGCTTTCACTGATCTAGAATTAGCAAACATCTGTTTGTTGGAAAATCATGGCTATTAAGGGATGATTCGGGCCACCGTGATGAGTACTTTCTTTAAAGTGTGTTATTAGTTAGCACAGTGTAAAAGTGTAAAGGCCATCACTGAGGAGTAATGCTGATGGATGACCAATAAATCTAATGATTTAGTTATATTTTTAAACCTGACATGATAATATACTTGCCTGAGCTTGTCTGCGGATGTAAGTAGTTTCTAACTAGGGGAAATTACAATAAAACACACATTGATGTTGTTGTAGGTAAAGTTTGTTTTAATACCTTGTTTACATCTATTTTCTAGAATGCCAGGTTTGCCATGGCAACAACAGCGGAAGACAGAATTTGCAAGTCTGCACAAGCAAGCTGATTCTTGTCATCAGAATCACCGCTAAAGAAATTTATGGTAACAGTGGTATGATAAACCTGACTGCTCAAGACATTGCTATCATCAAAAGTGACTTTGGCCATCTGCAGGATGATGTGAAGAAAGTACAAGTAATGGCTCCAAAAGCATGCCGTTGTCACACAGTCATGCGCACTTATGATAACGAGGATTTTATCATCTTAACCAACAGTCGCATAGATGATGAGAACAACTTGTGGCTGCAACCAGGTGATACTTTTACAAGGTCTAATGATAAAAAATTGGTGAAAATTGTGCGACGTATGCTACCCCGGTGTAACAGAGGGCAAAAATTGTATGTTGGTACTTCCTGATGTGAATGTGTGAAGGATAAAAAAGTAATCAATATTTTATTTGGCAATATGGGTACCACTCTAGATCCCAATAGAGTCCTTATTATATTAAGGAATAAAGCACATGATACTGTGAGTGACTCTATATCATGTGCTTTATCCAGTTAAAAGCACATTTGCTTGCCATTTGAGATTTTGTTTTGTGAATTATGTAAAATATCAGTTTTTGTAACTAAAGGGTTTTATATATGCATTTGTTATGTGTCTTATGGGAATAGTTTTGCTTATATGTTATGTAAATAAATTGACCTTTTTCGCATCTTCCCTACATGCGCTATTCGAGAGGTGGGTACGTACTGCTCTATCATTCAGCAATGAAACATATGTTTGAGGATGAAAATCGCGCACTGAGTCACATGGCGGCACACACCCTGGAATAGTGTGTGATGGGAAGGTTGGATAAACATCTTCAAACATATTTTGAAATATGAATTCTAGTCAAAGAACCATTGTGGTATGTTTTGATTGAAACAATATTAGTTTAACAAATTATTGTTGAAGTTCTCTGTCAGTGCACTCACTGCACTGTTACTATTTTACCTGAATGTATTAGTATCTATATTATCCTTTTGTTTAATGCTTGAGATGACAGCAATAGTCATCATCAGACGTAGACTATATTCTTATCATAACAATGTTATGTCACCTGAATGATGTTCATGGCGGCGTTAATCAGACCTAAAATCTGTCCATAAGCTGCTTGCAGTCATTTCTACACAAAAGTTTTCAGAAGTCCTCTCAATTCATAACCCAAGCTTTTTGGCTTCGTAAACTTTCTGGGAAACTTTTGTAATTGCTCTCATTCCAAACGCATGTGTCCAATAGACCTGTTCAAATGAACATCAGAAATGTTCAAAGCAAAATACAATGTATGCGGGTCAGTGGCGTAACAGGCGGGGGTGGGGGTGGGGGGCAGGGGGGAAGGTTGCCCCACCTGACGACTTTGACCGGGGAAAAAATTGCAAAAATCATGCTAAATCAGCCATTTTTTCTCCCTCTGACCGGGAAAAATTGGCCTTTTGACCCCCCTGAGAGGGAAAATTTCCCAAGACTGGGTAATTTTCCCCCTCAGAGCGGGCAGGCCCGTTACGCCACTGATGAGGGTGTCCTTATACGCTCACGTACATTCACAAGCACTTGCCAGTAATGCGTATTGCACAAAGGCGAAATTCAAGTAAGTCCTGCACCCAACAGTTGCGTGTGATGACCCGTTAGGATGCTTAATCGGGATCATCATGTTTAGTAAATTTCATTTTGAAAAGGTCTATTGGACTCATTTCTTCTACAGTTTTAAACTACAACGCTACAGTTCAAAATATAAAATGGGCAAAACCAGTGATCGTTGGATCACCCTGTATATAATAAATTCTCTTAATGGGAATTTTGAGAAAAACTAAATGCACCAAGTGCACAGTAGACTTAGAGGAATTTTTAGCTATTACAACAAGGATGTTTCAAAATTGTGATATTTATTTGACCTTGAGTTTAATTTGTAGTTTAATTTGCATTTTTTTTATCTCTCCTGAACAAAGTTACAGAAGAGATTACATAATCTCTATTTCTGTATGAGAATTTATACAGATTTGATGTTTTGGTTAAAGTTTTGAATTATAACTATTATCTGGAGTTCTGTATGGGCAGTAGTGATGAAATATTGGGGGAGGGCAAGAGCTTCTTGACCTTACTCGATTTTGAGGGCAAAATATATTACATAGCTAATTTGAATAATATATGCAAATCATGTATGCTACCCGGGTATGCTATAAGGGATGGGCTCATATGAAGGCCTAGAGCTAAGGCTTCCATGATGACCCTCCAAGTATTTGGGACCCCTTCTGAAGAAAATGCCACCCCATAGTTTCATACCATTCTGTAGTGTAACAATAACTGTTTCAATAACTTAATTAATGCAGTGATGGATCAAGTTCATACTTGATATCCATATACATTGAGACAGGGTCTTATGTGGGGCAACCACTGAGGTCAAAGATAGCAGATGTCACTAGGGTCATTATATGCTCCAGTATCCCCTTTTGGTTGATACTTTAACTTGTACTGTGGCTTGTTGTGTATGATGTGGTCAGTTTCTACTTGGTATACTTATACATTAAAGGCCGACTCAAGATTTCCTGAAGAGGGCGCCCTCAATTCCAACAAAACCCCCCCTCGTGTTTTTTGGCATGTATAATGCTTGTCATATCTAATCACTGTGGAATTGCTAAGCTTAATCGATTCTTCATATAGAAATCACACTTGTTATAATTCCCGGATACGGAATTTTTGTTTATAGCACAGTATCCTAGGGACGTAATACTACACTAAATGTTTTCTGGCATCAAACGAAATCCGATTCATCTCAAATTTCGGAATTGTGTATTTTAGGTACATCTTTAGTTCTAGTTGACTAATTTTTCATTATTACACCAAAAAATAATATTTAGAAATCTCTGAGTCAGCTTTAAGACAGGGGTTCTTATGTGGGGTAACATATGATGTGGTCAAGTGTCATTTTGGGGGTCACTTAGGTCATACTGCTCTAGTATGTGCTGTTTGGTTGTCACTTTCAACTTGCAAAGCAAGCAAATTCAATAGTTGGTATGTCTTATACATTGAGACAAGGGGATCTTATGTGGTTAACAGATTGGAAGGTCAAAGGTCCATTCTGGGTCATTTAGGGTCATTATGTTTTCCTCATTATTTGACTACCTACTGTCCCTATTTTTTTAACATTTTGTTTACTGAATAACAATGAAAAAACATTACAGTTGTGACATTTTAGCTAATCTACCAATATTCGTTTAAAACACCCAATTTCCCTCAATTGGGTGGGCTTTCACAACCCAATGTTTTTGTGGCCAAGTCATTGGAGGGCAAACAACAATTATTTTGCACTAATTGAATGACAAATCAATGGCACATTTGAACACCCTGTAATAGCATACGTATAATATGATCATATTGATGTATTATAAATTTTGTACATACTATCTATGGCTGGGGCCACACAGGAGTTTTTTTCACCCTGTTGATTGTATAGTGGAGTGTATTACTGTTTATCGTCCATTCCTATCAATAATGCACAGTGTTTGCCACAAAAAGTTTGGTTAGGTCAGCACCAGAGGCACAAAGTAACCATTTTGTCCTTTACTATTGTTCTTGGACAAAATACCACTATCCATTGCACCCATTGAAAATAGCACTAGGAATCACTTTTTTTAACATTCAAAAGATAGCCCAATTGGTAAAGTGTGTGTTGGCAACACTGATAATGTAGTTGGTTGTATAACAGGATTGGAAACAAATGTACACCGATCTCATGCACCACATGTGTTTACTCTGTGACAGTGGCATGACCAGCTTTTTTGCAGGGTCAAAAGGGGGCACATATGTTCAGGGAGGCAAGCATATATTAAAGTTAGTACAGTATAGGCCTATGTTGTTTTCACGGAAATGGCATGTGTGCAGAATCACTGAACCACGGGGTCAAAATTACCCACAGTGGGGGGGGTCAGCTTCCCCCTCCTCCTGGTTAACCACTGCTCTGTGAAACCTGAAAGAGCCCATGAAAGGATTAGTGTAGTTTGTGTGAGTGTGACCACCAATCATGTATAATAATGCATTTATGATGTTACAGTGTTTGTTACCCATAGCACATACTGTTTTTTTTAAAAACACGTTGTCTGAGAAATCGTGATTGAAAAGCTACCGGATATTTAATGCCAATGCAATTAACATAATTTTAAAATAAATAATTACTATTTTGAAGAAATCAGAATTTAATAATTAACATAACGGAAATTATAAAACTCCATTAACCCCTCTTAATTAAGCTACTTAAGTTACATTTCTGCTGGCAAATGAAAGAATCACTTAAGTCCAAAATACAATGCAGTACAGTCCATTATTTTTCAATGCATTTTAAATAGATCACTTTGTGAAAAACGGTCTGTTAGGAATGAAAAAAAATACGTACATATAGGTCCTATGTGAAATTGTTTATTTCCAGTATCTACAAATAAAACGACAATAAAACTTTTGAAATACGACATATGTGAAACACATCTATTAATTTTGAGAAGACGACACAACCCATGATTACAAACTCATTAACTAAGTGACTAGATTTTTTTGACACTTGTGGATTTGTCAAGCCTGATAAAAAAAATAAGCCAATTTTGCCCAAAACCTAAAATGTAAAATACGAGAGTATGTGATGCGGGTGACAATAGGAGCGCGCTACTCCCTTTCATTTATTATTATATGATCATCATTGGGAAATGAAAATATGATGAACCTGTTGTGACCCAGCCTTTGTGATTTATTAAAACTTGACAAGCTTCCTCTTGTATATTTTTTTTGGGTATATAATGTAAAAATAATGTTATTGTACTTTACTCTTTTATATTTGTAACCTTGTTATACGTAAATTTGTTGATGTGCTAAATTCGGATATGTATATTACTAATACTCCCTTAACATGTTTGTATATGTACATGGTTCACAAGGTGCTCTTGGCAAGTAAGAATAAAACAGATTCCAGGGAGACGTATATATGGTTTTGGATGAAATTCTTTAGTACAATTTAACTCATATGGGTTAATGATTTCTAGTTAAATTGCTTAAATAAAAAATCAAAAATTATGCATTTTTAGCTTATAAATCCATCGCTAATATGTGGCAATTCCGTAACTACTTTAATGGCATCAAAAAACACCAGTATTTGAGGAATTTGTCATATCCATCGGCGTCCAAAAATCTTCATAAACCTGATTGTGGTTTACACCTGTAAATAATCACAAAGATCATAATGTTTGTGTTTGAGTCAAACTGTACAGGTCATGGTGCCATATTATGCTTCTAAATCGGGGATATTCAAGGAAAGGTTTTTTTTGATCTCAAGTCAGAATTAATTGTGATGCACCATAGCAAATTACAGAATCAGATAAAAAGTACTGCTTGTCTTTACTCACAGATTTCAAGCCAACCTTTTGCAGGTTAATTACCACATCCATGCAGTAACAAAATAACAACTTTTATGATTTTTCAATGTTTCAAGATCAGTGAAGCACTGCTTATCCCTTTAAAGACAAGTCTATTGCTAACCATCGTCGTGGGGTTTCCTGCAATAGGGTCCGATCAGCATAAATGCGATGTCTGAGAAACGGCGTTTGAAAGTTTGAGTTACTTATGAATGCGTTTAATTAAATAAATAAAAGAATGGCTATTTTAAGTGGTGTATGTTAAAAACACGAATGGTTACTAACTGACGACAGTTTTAAATACTAAGAACCACTGTTTGTTTTCAAAATGGCCACTGAATGTGGTTCGATTGTTTCAAACCCCAAATTTTGATTCGCTGTGTGCTCTAAGGAGTCGACTACGTATTCGTGGGCATGAAACCCGTTGATTTCTAATGTTGGTATGGTGAGATACTATAAGCTAACGGGTTTTACTATTTTAAAAAGATGATGCCGATGATGCCCCGATGATAAGAATAACGAAGGTGGTGATGATGGTGGCAGTAACGACAAATAAGTAAACATCGAGCTTGACGACGACATGATGCTACTGATTGATGATGATGGTGACCCGGTGGGCTCACTCAATCTGTGATACTGACCGTAAGATCGTTACCAAAAGCGCGGACAAATATGGCACTCGAGAGCGAACATAGATGTGAACCCCTGTTGTAATACAGTTTTGCGTCCAATCTGTATCACAAATACATATCCAATATGGGATAGAACCACCATACAATGGGGAACCATATCAATAACCACCTATGGCGTGCCATATTTGTCGCGTTTTTGGCAAAAGCTTGGTAACGATCAAGCGGTCAGTGGTGCCGGTTGGGTGGGCCCACGGGGATGGTGATGGTGGGAAAACATTCACTGTTGATATCGTTAGTTGTAAATATAGCGCAGACTGACCACGAGGACCAACGAATTCAGAAAATTACAAACCTCTACAAATGTGGCTTCTTAAAAATTAATATCTTAATTAGTCGCCCCCAATAGTTTTGAAACTCATTTTTGCAGAAAAAACAAATTTCAAAGAGTAAATACGTTAGAAGGAACACAAACATTTGGTTGCATGTTATATAAAAAGTAATAAATAGTAATGCTAGTGTAACCACACATAATATTGGCTAGAAAACTGTCATGAAATTGAGCTCAGAACTATTTAAAATGTAAACTGGAGGTTTCATAACTCAAAAAGATTTTGGAGGATAAAGCGGTCTATTTCTCGTTTTTTAATTTCTCATACATAGATAGTTCCAATCTTTTAAAGTAATGTAAACGCTTAAAATATATTACCAAACGTGAAACGAATTAAACAATGAAATGGGTAATTAAATTAACCATTCTAAACAATTTTTTAGAGGCACAACGCTTATACAAACACATCCCAAAAGAAAATATACAATTTGTTCCTGAAAGGCGAGGTTTTTTTTAAATGATTGTCTATATGGTAATTAGTGTACTTGGAGAATATCCAAGTAACAGCAAAAGAAAATCCAACTTCGCAATATGTTTACACGTCTATTTTTGCTAACAGGGTTTAATAAGGGGTGGGGTGTTGAAACACCCCGAGAATTAATATTATAAAGCAATAAATGATTTCGATGTTGGTCTACCCGTGTGATAACAGAGTCCACCGTTTTCGAACTGCTTCCAACATCACCTAGTATGGCGTCAACACAAAATGACGTCAAAGTTCACAAGTTGGCAAAGTGGTCATTTCCACTGACACGCATCAAGTCTAAATGAAATTTTGCAAAAAAGGTAGGACTATTGGATTTTCATGCGGTTTTGGCCCCCGATGATATGGACAATGACTATTTTTTTTAAATCACTTTATAATTTTGAAAGCCATACAGTGCCAGATTTAACAACGATAATAACTAAAGGTAATGCAGTATCATTTATAGGCGCATCATTTCTCGAGGTCGGAAAAAATAATGGCCGCCCATTATTTTATTTTTTCCGACCGAGGATACATTATGAGCCCACAGATGATCTACAAAACCTTTATTTCTATTCTAGTTACCTAAAAAAAATGATTTTAGTTTGTGTGTTTGTATAGGTTTTAAGTTAATATGCCTATTTAGGTGTATTGTGTATGCTGATTACTTAAAATAATGATAAGAAAAATGCATTAGCGGCTCAGTATTGCAGAAGAATGGCAGTACATGACCAATCAGAATCTGCATTTTCAATATGGGTAGATAGAGGTAGTAAACCACTACCCACCAATCGACATCTACGCTAACCCCGGTGAGGGTGTCTACCTTCACATTTGTTCGCCAAATTAGCAGAAGGATATGAAATAATTATACGGAAGACTTACAAAGTTTTTTAACTTTTTGCGCACCGAGGGAAGTTAGGGGGTGGTAACTCCCTCCCCTTGGTAATACGATGGTTAATGTCACTATCCCCCCCCCCAAAAATAAAAAATTATAAATTTGGTGTGTTTGTACAAATGTAAAACTACAAAAACTGGATATCCTTTTTCACGACGCACAGACCGTAGGTTCAATAAGTACAAGTAACATAATTAAACAACAAAATTAAAATGTGAAATTAACATGACTCAATCCCTCATGAGTAAGAAGTAATTTCACCATTGATCACTGAGTAGAATCTTTGTCCGAGCTAATACGTATTCGTTCACAATTTATCTGTGTGCTTTTGAGATATTTGGACACGCAAAGGTGTCGAATACGTATTCGATTCTTTGTGAAACCCGTTTATACAAATGCGTGTTAGTCGACTGTGGCTATTTGGTTAGGAGATGTAATTTCACTGTTATTTTTGGTACAATTAAAGAGTACATAAAATGCAACCAAATCACCTATTCCTCAATTGTTGGACCAAAAATCAGATTCGCCACATGTCTTGACCACGACGAAATGTAGACTTTATATGTAGTATGTCTGTAACAGTTTAGTAGTAATCATGTATAGAACTGGGCACAAGATATTCCCCGTGAAGTGAATCAAATATTACTATGATGGTAAATGTAGGCAACTCTTCGCACATGCAGTGAGGTATTAATGTTTAAAGCACTATCAGTTATTTGCTATATCAGCAATAGAAAAAATCACCAAATCGGCATTTTGCATGTCTGTAACAAGTAAGGTATCGTACTACCCTGCAAATAATAGTACCAGAAGCAACCTATTAAGGACAAAATCTGAAAGTTTGTCATTAACTGCGCGTACGGACACTTACTACAACACATGGCGTAGCGCAGAGGGGGAAGGGAGGGGCAGCTGCCCCCCCTGTGGTGAATCTTGCCCCCTCCCCCCGAACAATTAGTGATGATACATAGGCATATACTATCTAACAAATTTTACTATATGCTTGCCCCCCCTGAAAGTGTGTGCCCCCCTTTGCCCCCCTGAAAAAAAAGCTGGCTACCCACTGGACACACGTAATTAATGGAATTCGTATCGTTGAACCTGCCTTTTTCTCCTTTTCTGTCCAATTCTTCAGTTGGAAACAGTAACTTATAAGAATTCTAGACTTAGCCTGTCACTTTTAAGCTATTCCTGTAATTTCAGGAGTTTTATCTTTCGGATAAATCACTGATGTGGCTTTAATTAAAATTTTAGAACTTGTATATAATGGTAGCAACTTGCACATAAACAACTACATTTGAGTTTTAAGGTTAGGTAGTGTTAATGACTTGATTTGAACAGATATGAACTAAAGGTGGGGAGGGATGCAAATTCATCTGAGTGTGCGAGAGTAAAATCAAATTTAACCTGAATGACACCAGTTAACTTGACAGGAAGGAAGATTTTTTTTAGTATGTAGATTCTCTCAAATTTCCTGGATCGGTTGAGACCACCTACCGAGAATGTTTGGAGGGTTTTGATTGGACAAACAGGTGGGGCCAAAGAAACCGCAAACCTTGTTTGAACTGCCTGCTATCGTAATCGTTCCCCATAGAAACACCATGCTTTGACTTTCTGTAGTGCATGACAGAAACTACTAAATCATCATCGTATTACCTAAAGACGGCATATTCGCTTATTCACTTCATGTGTGATCTAATAATTGGTAAGCCTTCAAATATGTACAAACCTAAAGTCGAGAAAAATTGGGGCGCTTCTTTCTGGAAATCTCTCATGTCTCTTTAATACATGATCAATGGGAGAAATTATTCTCATATTTGGATGCTACGAGAATCACTGCTGATAATCGATTCTGTGCTCTCGTCGACTTGCATCACTGGATTTTCATTTGATGCTTTCTCCCTCATATGAGCAATTGAACAGAAAGTATCCGATTACAATTTTGAATCTGGTCAGTCCAGCCGCCGGGGGTGGATTTCCACATTGGGATGAAGTATGGGTATGTGCCGCCATAAGACCCTCATTTTCAGGCTCGTTTTTACAGTTCGCAGAGACGCCCCTCATTTTCGGACCATTTCAGTTCCAGAGGCTCTTTTTCAGTTCCACAGCCCTATTCTACCAAATTTTCTTTCAAAACGGCAAAAGTAGTTGAATTGAGGGAATCGCAGCTTATTTTTGGAAACCTAGTTCCGGAGACCCCATGTTTTTAGGGGGCCTCAAGTCAGCTCTGGAACCTTCAATTTTGAAATCGGGGAGGCACATACCTACCCAAAAAAATATGAGACCCCCCCCCCCGATCGGGTCGCCACCTTTAAGTTGAAAAACTTGTGAATGTGGTAGCAATTTTGTATATAGGCACTATTTGATATGTAGGACTTGTACACAGGTAATGTGATTAGAATTTCAAGTAATTGTTAATGGTAGCACTACTTTTACATGCCATAACAGTTATAACTTTAACATAAAGGTAGCAATTTGCGTATGGATAGTTTTTATTTGAATTTTAAATTACTGTTGCTGGGGCATATGGAAGAACAGAGGAATTTTTAAGTTTTCCTCTGAATATGGACCCAGAGTAAAGAATAAATAAAGTTATTGCAATGTAACAGCTTCTTGAACATGCAATATTGGTTGCAAGATTTGAATTAAGGTAGGATTATTGGCTATTTTGATCCTGCAGAAAAATTGCTATAAAATCAGATTTGCTCCACCAATTCATTTGAAATTTTGGTTTTCTAAAGAATGAACTTTAGTGCACATATTTTCCAAATTTCAAGTGGCCCACTTCTGACGCAAAATTTTAATCTATTTTAGACTTAGAGATTGCAGTGGAAACTTCAGAGTCAGCTGGACTGCGATTTACACGGTAAGTATAAGGTTACCTGGTCGGCCCCAGCGGCTTAG
Organism: Ophioderma brevispina; assembly: GCA_023653785.1. Lineage (NCBI taxonomy): Eukaryota > Metazoa > Echinodermata > Ophiuroidea > Amphilepidida > Ophiodermatidae > Ophioderma > Ophioderma brevispina. The sequence goes on from JAMKCH010012949.1 coordinate 34,439, forward strand.
TATAAAACGTGGAAGCAAAAGGACTAGTGAATTTGGCAGCCTCAATGGAATAAACCAGGGACGGATCCAGGATTTGAAAAACATCAAAATTACCGGGGGGCTGAAGGCTGAAATTTGTCCAAAATGGGCTGATTTTGCAAGATTTTGCAGAATTACCGGGGGGCTGAAGGCTGAAATTTGTCCAAAATGGGCTGATTTTGCAAGATTTTGCAGAATTACCGGGAGGCGCGCGCCCCCTCCGCCCCCTCCTAGATCCGCGCCTGTAAACTGCATGTGATGCTGCACTTTATTCCGTTAAGGCTGCCGAATTCACTAGCGCTTTCTCGTTCGCATTTTACACTAAGCTGCCTCAGCTGCTTGTGTAATATGGGTGGCTTCCTGACCAGAATAGAGAGTATGCCCCTGGGTACTAATGCTGAATCTCTCCCTTACAGTCTTAAATGCAAGTTGGTAGGCGTGATCAGTGGGTGGGCATGCATCCTTCCATACAAATGACAGCATATAAAATTTATTTAGAATGATTCTTAAGAGGCG